>JAECUM010029930.1:0-17938 GCA_016617855.1 Megalonaias nervosa
AATCCAGCTCGGATATTTTCTCGAGGTAGACATAAAAATACAGACGTGATTTATGTTACCCAGCGTTACACACAAATACCTAAAGTGATCAGAGATAACTGTAATATTTTGGTTGTATTTAACGGAGTTGATAATCATACGCTGCAAAATATTTATTATACTTGGTGTTCAGGGGACATGGATATTAACAAATTTAAAAATTTCTTTGCACACGCCAGGTCGAGATATCGTAACGGACTTGATACAATATTTGGGATAAAAACCACAGCAGCAGAGAGGGTGGACTGACAAAAATGACACGCACGAGCACATAAACGAACACGCATAGCATTTACAAACACAGGTGTCACAAAAAGTAACAGCGTAAATAACCCCCGTAGAGAGAATCTCAATTCGGTTAGAGGTTCTGGTTTAGCGTTACTGACCCTATATTTTTTGCTTTATTTAGTATGATTTTCATGCTTAATATATTTGCTCGAAACCAATTTTTAGGGTTCACCCTCTCTGCTGCTACATATATTGTAGTCTAAGTACTACATGGAGTGTAGTGTAAACAATGCATGCACTGTAGCATCAACAACACAAGTTGTGCAAACAAAATATGTTTTGTAGTGTAAACAACATATGAATTGTAGTGTAAATAATACTTGGATTGTTGTGTACAATACATGAAAATGCACATCTCACCAACAGGAAAGGTCTGAAGTGTTTATATCATAATACAGAAACAATACGTACATGGTAGTGTAAATGCTTACATGAACAGAAGGAACATGGATTGAAGTCTTTACATCATTATTTAGACATTTCGACTTTACGAGTGTTTTCATCAACATTTTGAAGATTCCTACATGCAATACGAACGACTCAGCTAGAAACATACGTATAAATGAAAAGTCTTGCCTATTGTATGAGTAGCCTGATTTATCTGCTAATTTGTCGCACACAATAAGTTGTTTTATTAGATGTGGAATCAGCCAATGACTGTTTGTATATTAAATAAGTATCTTTATTATTATTATTAGTAGTAGTAGTAGTAGTAGTAGTAGTAGTAGTAGTAGTAGTATTTCTATCTTATGATGTAAAAACTTCCACTCTTTCAACTATTAAGGAAAACATGTACACTAAAATCCATGTATGACTTATGTGTTATGAAATTATGCAATCATTTTTAGTAACACCAAGAACTGTGGTAAATTTAAGTTTTAATAACCTGTGGAACTTTTATTTTGAAAATGTTGAATTAACACTGCTGAATGATTTCTCCTTTGATTTACATTGAAAACAGATCAATCTTGTTCTTTATATTTGAATATTAAGGTTAGAACCCTTTAGACTGCCCTCGCACAAATAATATCTAGACTCATTTAAATTAGGAACCCCTTTCAATTGTCCATTTCACATAGGACTGCAATTATATAGTGTGACACAAAGATTGTCAGTCGCTTTTTGTTCAGTTGCACACAAGGAGATTAAGTTTGTCCTATATTATGCAGTTTCACACACGCAAATTAAATCCTTTTTATAGGCAAAGAAGAATTTCTAGGTTGCTTCAGGCTCTGGTCATATTTAGATCCTACAGTGACGTGGAGACTTGTGACTTTCGAATTCTTGGCTTAAAAATATTAGGTATTCTTAAAATCTGACAACAAATCAACAAAATATATTTTGGGACATGTTATGAATTTCATTTGTAATTCGGATATAACATGTTTTATTTAGGTAATTGGGATAAATCCATGTTTCGGTAATTAGGTTGTAACATGTATGCATAATTGGGATATAAGATGAATACGTCATTTGGATATCACATGTATATGTAGCTGAGATATAACATGCTTCCGTAATTGAGATATAAACAACTATTTCATAGATAATTGGGATAAAACATGCAATTATGAATAATAATTGATAATAATTATCCCTCTAGAAAGCAAAATATGTGTCATTTTTACTTAATGAAGGAAAATTATACTTTTATCACAAGAGTATATAAATCATAAATATTTTGAAAAGCCTTGCTACATTATTCTACGACTGGGCTCTATTGACATCGTGAAAAGAGTAAGGAATTACAAGCAAACGTGGAGTTTTTTGTACGTATTATACTATTATACTAGCTACTACTTGGAAGACAAAGGAGACAGACATACAGCAGAGACATACGTACAGAGAAAGGCGGGAGGTGGTCACTCTACAGATATTAGGAACTTCTAAGAGATCGGCAGGTGTAACTATAAGTTTTACATTTGCAGCATGCACTATGGAAAGAATGTTGTTATACGTCTATGTTACTTTTATGCACTTAGGATTATATTTCCTTGGATATTGTACTTGTGGAAATTGTAAATGATCTAAGCATGCGGCTAACTAAAGTAACTGCCCCCATGTGCTCAAAGGATCAGCCTGAACTTTTCTAAAGTACAATAGTTTTTGCAGTTATTATAATAGGGAAAATACATTTTGCCAGACTAGACAATACCAGCTTAAGAAGGTGCAATGAATGAATTACCAAATATATAAAATGTAAAAAAAGAAGTTATCGTCTCTTTTTCTCACAATTTACCTCTGAAGTCAAGGGCTTGAAAATGACCAAGCGGAGCTAGCAGTTTTTTGAAAGATGCACATCTGAAGTAAGGCCAGGCATTATACTATATAATCCATATTACACATATTAATCATACAACAAAGTAAAAGGAATTTAAAGTTTTTTTAAAAATATCTAAGAAAAACATGATCTTTTTGAAATAACCATTATTCCGAGTGTGGAAACACGGGAACATTCTTTTTCCTTACAAATCCAACGCAAAGCAAGTATGAAACTGTAGAGCGCCACCTAACCACAAATATGAAATTTCGTGTAAACATTTTCCTTATTTCATATAATCATTTATGATATTATGAATAAAATGGTATATAAAAATTAATGTTATGCATGACAATAAACTAATTATGCTCGTTTTGCTTATGCTAACACAATAAGCCTTGAGGAAGTATTGCGTGTGGAATGACGTTAATTACGAGGAAATTAAAAGTCTTAGAACACACGATGGAAGTCAACCTAAATTTAAAACTGTTGAATTTAAGTGAAATAAATATATAGTGAATTGTCTCTTTTCATTCATATGTAATGAAGTTAAAAAATGAACGATGACAAAGTAAAATCGCTTTCTTCACTATTCTGCTGTTATAACAAGAAGCAATTATAACAAGAAGCAAAAATGTTAAAATAAATGAAATAAATATGAAATAAAAAATAAAAATAAAAAAATAATCAAAATGAAATAAATATATAGTGAATTGTCTCTTTTCATTCATATGTAATGAAGTTAAAAAATGAACGATGACAAAGTAAAATCCCTTTCTTCACTATTCTGCTGTTATAACAAGAAGCAATTATAACAAGAAGCAAAAATGTTAAACTTGAACTATGACCTCTATGAACCTCATTTGTCCCATCCCTATTCAAACTGTACAATTTATTGGTGAAATCTCAGGAATAATTGTGACACGTTTCATGTTCATGTCTTTCAGCATAACATCAGTTTACATGTTGATAATATGTAATGTACATTTTTAAAAAAGGCTCAGTTCATCATGGGGTGGAGGGGGCTGGGCATGTGTGAGGCTTTGACACAATAAATACTGTTTAGTGGGGGAGATAAGGAGAATTATTCAAAAGGATGCCTGCGACTTAAATGTGTCAGCCATACAATCAATATCAAATCATACAATAATAAGACTCATGTGTCCTTTATGGGGGCTCTCTACCGCTAACTAAAATGACTGCCCACATGTGTTCAAAACAATATCTTTATCAGTTATTAAAATATTGAAAACATAATTTGCTGTACTAGACAATACCTGATTCTGAAAGTGCAATGAATGAATTACCAAATATGTAACGTGTAAATTTACACTCCAAAATAAAGTTAATTAAAAGTTCTTTGAAAGATATACAAGGTCGTTTTTAAATAGCTAGCATAACCGGTAACGAAATCTGGGGACATTCTTTATCTTTAAAGAACTAACCCGATGCAAAATACTAAACTGTAGAGCATCACATGGTAGAAGAAAGAGTTAGAGACCGACAGCAGACATACGTACATAGAAAGACAGAAAATCGCATCAACGTTTATTAAGAAAATAGTATCATTTGTATGCGTAAAATGACAGCTCTGCAGTGATTTGCAGGTATCATAATTTTCACTTTTAAAACGATTTTATTCGATTCTCTCTCCAGTTTCATTTGTTCCAGTATTGACTCTATTTGATACACCGGCTTTTGTCCGAGCTTTATTGATAACCCTTCTCACATTGATCACACTTGTTCTTTTGAGTGCAAAGTTTACAGTTACTCACTCCACATGCTGTAATAATAATAATAATAATAATAATAATAATAATAATAGTAATAGCTATAATAATAATACTAATAACAATAATAATAATAATGATTATTATTATTATTATTATTATTATTAAAAATAGGTGTAATAATAATAATAGCTTTAATAATAGTCATAATAATAATAACAACAATAATAATGATAATAATAATAATAATTATAATAAAGTTAAAGAAGAAATAAAAAGTAAATAAACAATAACATTCACGTAGTAAACATAACAATATTATATGTACACAGAATTTAACAACATAATTTAAGTGAAGTTGAGATAACTGACGCTACTACTGCTACTACTACTACTACTACTACTACTAATAATAATAATAATAATAATAATAATAATAATAATAACAGCAATAATTACACTAAATATATTACTGATGATGAAGATTATGATAGTGACAGACTGACATACAAACAAAGAGTACAGACCTGTGCAGATCTTGGCCAACCCTGAATAACAGTAATCCCCTTCAGGACATTCGTCAAGGCATATATAGCCCACATTTTTTCCACTAGAAATATATACATAGTAATTACGCATTGGGGTACTACCCGACTTCACAGTAATAGCCAGGTTAAAAGTGACTGAGTGATAAACATAATAAAGACATATTGACGTACTACCCGACTCAATACTGATAGCAAGGTTAAAACTGACCATATGATAAACACAATAATGACACATTGACTACCCAACTGCAGACTGATAGGAACAATAAAAGTGAATATATGATGAACATAATAACGACACACTGACGTACTACCCGACTACTGATTGATGACGATGTTAAATGTGACCATGCGACAAACATAATAATGACACATTGACGTACTACCCGACTACTGATTGATGACGATGTTAAATGTGACCATGTGATAAACATAATAATTACACATTGACTACTTAACAACAGACTGATAGGGAGGATAAAAGTTCTATTGTATCATGTTCTTTTCAATTCTATCTGCATACGCATTGATTAAGAGCCCGGTAAATAGAGTGGTCTAAGGCATTTGCCCTTACATACCACTGATATCTCACCTTTGTCCTCGAGGGTTCTAGTATTTGGCTCTGCCAACGTGGGTACGCGGAGAAAGCTTGCCCAGTAGCTTCCCGTGGGTCAGTGTTTGTCCGCAGAGTTTTTCCTGGTTCTTCCTTCACCAAATATACTGGCCACAATGCAAAGCCTATCATATGCATTAACACCAGTGATAGTTACATATGCATTAACACCAGTGATAGTTACATATGCATTAACACCAGTGATAGTTACATATGCATTAACACCAGTGATACTTCTAGTAGTAGTAAAACTAACAGCGACATTAATGATATTGGCTCAATCATAGTAGTAAGAGTAGTAATAATAGCAGAGTTAGCATTAATAGTATTAGCACGACCCGAAATAATATCCCAGTAAGCAGTTGCAGTAGCAGCTTGAATCATACTAACAGCAGAGTTAGCAGCAATAATAACAGAAAGAATCAGAATAGTAGTAACGTTGGCAGTAATTATAGCAACAAGAGTCTTAGTAATAGTAGAGGTAGCATTAACAGTAGCATACAAAGCCGGAGCAATGGTAGAGATAGCAGTAATAGTAGCATAAAGAGTAGGCAAGAGATAGCAACAATAGTAGCAGCAGCAGTAGTGGTAGTAGCCAGGGTAGTAGATGGAGTAGCAGCTGTACGAGTAGATGTAGCATTAACACCAAAAGTAGTAACATTAGTAGCAAAAGAAGCAGCAGTATCATGGTAAATGTAGCACTAACAATAGCAATAATATTAAAAGCAGCACCATCAGTTGTACTAGTAGTAGACGTAGCAATATAGTCAGTAGCAGTACTAGAAACATAATCACTGCTAGTAACAGCAAAACTACCATTATCAGTAAAGCTGTAGCATAAGCAGAAGCAGCTGCTGCAGCCGTTATGGTTGTGACACAGTAATGGCAGCTGTACATATAATACTATCAGCGGTGGGTATAGTCGTATTAGTATTGGAAGTGTTGTGGCTATAGTATTGATACTGCTCGCACAGAAGTCATAATGATAATGGACATTTGTAATCTTTTTCATATTGTGTGAATACAAACGGTGGTGGTAATCGAGGTGGTGCTAATTGTAATGGTGTTAGTGTTGTCAGTTATCGTGGAGGTGTTGGTGGTGAAAATTGTATGCTTACTCACCTGTACTTAGCACACTTGTCCGACTTGCACTTGCCTAGGGGATATCCGATGCTAACATAGCACTGATCCTGAGTACATCCCTCACATTTATGGCATATAAAGCAACAGTAACTGGCATTGATTTTCATTCATGGCATATAAAGCAACAGTAACTGGTACTGATTCTCAGTCATGGCATGTAAAGCAACAATAACTGATACTGATTCTCAGTCATGGCATATAAACCAACAATAACTGGCATTGATTCTCATTTATGGCATATAAAGAAACAGTAACTGGTATTCATTCTCATTGATGGCATATAAAGCAACAATAACTGGTACTGATTCTCAGTCATGTCATATAAAGCAACAATAACTGGTATTGATTCTCATTGATGGCATATAAAGCAACAGTAACTGGCATTGATTCTCATTTATGGTATATAAAGCAACAGTATCTGGTATTGGTTTTCATTAATGGCATGTAAAGAAACAGTAACTGGTATTGATTCTCATTTATGGCATATAAAGCAACAGCAACTTGTATTAATTCTCATTTATGGCATATAAAGCAACAGTAACTGGCATTGATTCTCATTTATGGCATATAAAGCAACAGTAACTGGTATTGATTCTCATTTATGGCATATAAAGGAACAGTAACTGGTGTTGATTTTCATTCATGTCATATAAAGTAACAGTACCTGGCATTGAGTCTCATTTATGGCATATAAAGCAACAGTAACTGGTATTGATTCTCATTTATGGCATATAAAGCAACAGTAACTGGTTTTGATTTTCATTCATGGCATATAAAGTAACAGTAACTGGCATTGAGTCTCTATTTATGGCCATGGGCACGTGAGAAAGTCTGCCAGTAGCTTCTCGTGGGTCGGTGGTTCTTCCCGAGGTTTTCCAGGGTTCTTCCTCCACCAATTATACTGGCCGCTATGTATAGCCTATCTTGTGCTGAAAAATGGCGTTAAACCCTACAACAACAACAACAACAATCATTTATGTCATATAAAGCAACCGTAACTGATATTGATTCTCATTGATGGCATATAAAGCAACAGTAACTGGTATTGATTCACATTTATGGCATATAAAGCAACAGTAACTGGCATTGATTTTCATTCATGGCATATAAAGCAACAGCAACTTGTATTAATTCTCATTTATGGCATATAAAGCAACAGTACCTGGCATTGAGTCTCATTTATGGCATATAAAGCAACAGTAACTGGTATTGATTCTCATTTATGGCATATAAAGCAACAGTAACTGGTTTTGATTTTCATTCATGGCATATAAAGTAACAGTAACTGGCATTGAGTCTCTATTTATGGCCATGGGCACGTGAGAAAGTCTGCCAGTAGCTTCTCGTGGGTCGGTGGTTCTTCCCGAGGTTTTCCAGGGTTCTTCCTCCACCAATTATACTGGCCGCTATGTATAGCCTATCTTGTGCTGAAAAATGGCGTTAAACCCTACAACAACAACAACAACAATCATTTATGTCATATAAAGCAACCGTAACTGATATTGATTCTCATTGATGGCATATAAAGCAACAGTAACTGGTATTGATTCACATTTATGGCATATAAAGCAACAGTAACTGGCATTGATTTTCATTCATGGCATATAAAGCAACAGTAACTGGTATTGATTCTCATTTATGGCATATAAAGCAACAGCAACTGGTACTGATTCTCATTTATGGCATATAAAGCAACAATAACTGGTATTGATTCTCAGTCATGGCATATAAAGCAACAATAACTGGTATTGATTCTCACTGATGGCATATAAAGCAACAATAACTGGCATTAATTCCCATTGATGGCAAATAAAGCAACAGTAACTGCTATTGATTCTCAGTCATGGCTTATAAAGCAACAGAAACTGGCACTGAGTCTCATTTATGGCATATAAAGCAACAGTAACTGGCATTGAGTCTCATTTATGGCGTATAAAACAACAGTACCTGGTATTGATTTTCATTTATGGCATATATAGCAACAGTAACTGGTATTGATTCTCATTGATGGAATATAAAGCAACAGTAACTGGTATTGAGTCTCCTTTATGGCATATAAAGCAACAGGAACTGGCACTGAGTCTCATTTATGGCACATAAAGCAACAGTACCTGGTATTGATTCTCATTTATGGCATATATAGCAACAGTAACTGGTATTGATTCTCACTGATGGAATATAAAGCAACAGTAACTGGTACTGAGTCTCCTTTATGGCATATAAAGCAACAGGAACTGGTATTGAGTCTCATTTATGGCATATAAAGCAACAGTGACTTCCATTGAGTCTCATTTATAGCATGTAAAGCAACAGTAACTGGTATTGATTCTCATTCATGGCATATAAAACAGCAGTAACTGGCATTGAGTCTCATTTATGGCATATAAAGCAACAGTAACTGACACTGATTCTCATTCATGGCATATAAAGCAACAGTAACTGGCATTGATTCTCATTTATGGCATATAAAGCAGCACTAAAAGACATAGAGTCTCATTTATGGCATATACAGCAACAGTAACTGGCATTGAGTCTCATTTATGGCATATAAAGCAACAGTAACTGGTATTGATTCTCATTCATGGCATATAAAGCAACAAAAGCTGGTATTGATTCTCATTGATGGCACATAAAGCAGCAGTAACTGGCATTGAGTCTTATTTATGGCAAATAAAGCAACAGTAACGTATTGATTCTCATTCATGGCATAGAAAGCAACAGTAACTGGCATTGATTCTCAGTCATGGTATATTAAGCAACAGTAACTGGTATTGAGTCTCATTCATGGCATATAAAGCAGCAGTAACTGGCATTGAGTCTCATTTATGGCATATAAAGCAACAGTAATTAGAATTGATTCTTTTTGATGGCATATAAAGCAGCAGTACTGGTATTGATTCTCACTGATGGCATATAAGGCAACAATAACTGGTATTGATTCTCAGTCATGGCATATCAAGCAACAGTAGCTAGTATTGATTCTCATTGATGGCATATAAAGCAACAGTAACTGGCATTGATTCTCAGTCATGCAATATAAAGTAACAGTACCTGATACTGATTCTCATTCTTAGTATATAAAGCAACAGTAAATGGTATTGATTCTCATTGATGGCATATAAAGCAACAATAACTGGTATTGATTATCATTTATGGCATATTGATTCTCAGTCATGGCATGTTAAGCAACAGTAACTGGCATTGATTCTTATTTATGGCATATAAAGCAACAGTAACTGGTATTGGTTCTCATTTATGGCATATAAAGCAACAGTAGCTGGTATTGATTCTCATTTATGGCATATAAAGCAACGGTAACTGGCGTTGTTTTCCATTTATATTAAATATAGCTGCAGTAACTGGTGTTCTTCCCATTCATGGTATATTTAATAATATTAACAGTTGTTCATTCCCATTCGTAGCATATATAATAATATTAAGTGGTGTTCCTTCCCATTCATGGCATATATAATAATATCAACTGGTGTTTATTCCCATTCATGGCATTAATCTGTATATTAACCAGTGTTGATTTTCATTCATAGTAGCTCATGTTGATTCCCATTTATGGCCTATATAGTAATAGGAACTGGTGATGAGTACCATTCTGACGTATATCAACAACTGGTGTTGATCCCCATTTATGACATACAGTAACTTAACTTGTCTTGATTCCTATTTACGACACAGAGTAACTTAACTGGTATCGATTTCCATTTATGATATATACGGTAACGTAACCGGTGTTCATTCCCATTCATGGCATATATAATAATATTAACTGGTGTTCACTCCCATTCAATATATATATATATTATTATTAACTGGTTTTCATTCCCACTCGTGGCATATATGCTCATTTTCATTCATGGTATATATAAAAATATTAACTGGTGTTCATTCCCATTTATGGCACACATCGTTATATTAACTAGTACTGAGTCCCATTTATAGTAGCTCGTGTTGATTCCGATTTACGTTGATTGCCACATATGTAATAGAAGCTGGTGATGAGTACCATTCTGACGTTTATAGCAACAACAACTGGTGTTGATTTTCATTTATGACATACACAGTAACTTAAACTTAACTCTTGTTGACTTCCATTCGTGCTATACATGGCAATTACTCTGGTATAGATTCCGATTCATGGCATATACAAAATTAGTAAGTTAACAGGTGTTGGTTCCCATTAATGGCATATACAGAAATAGTCACTCTAACGGTGGATATGTTGTCATTCAATATGACAAGACATTGTACGAAACTATAACGGTGGATATGTTGTCATCCCATTTGAGAAGCATGTTAGCCTCGAAAGCTTATTGGAACAAATAGAATATTTTATCAAAGACCCAAATCTTTTCAAAAAGGAAAATACGATGATGAATACAATTATCTATATATCTACCCACAAACAGGCGCATACAAGAATGCAAATGGTTAATATCGTCATCTGCAATTTTAAACACACACACACACACACACACTCTCTCTCTCTCTCTCTCTCAAACACGCACACACACACACACACACACACACACTATCTGGAATATATGAACGTGCTGAAGTAAGAATATTACCTATTGTGTATGATTATCTCAAAACGTTTGTCCTGAGATTATTAACTCTTCTCGCTTTGTGACTCTTATACCGTTTTAAGATGATGCGTTCATCTCAAATGACATCCTGAATAATATTTGTCGAACGTAGGTATACAAAATCAAACTATCTGTGCTAGTAACAAGAAAAACAAACAATCATTTAATCATGCAATCAAATCTTTGTAGATCACTCACGAAAACGAAGGAGCAGGTAAAACTTTATTCGTGCAGAATAGGTAATATTCTCCACAGATACTCTTAATGACAGTAATCGCAAATCTTATACAATACTTGTACAGTCATCAATATTCTCACGAAGGTTTGTACACCCACTTTGATTATTACACTCTGTATATGGGCCACATTTCTATGCATGAACACTGCAAAAACTATACATTGTAACTAATGCTAACAACCAGGAATTTCTGGATTATTTAATGACAGTTTCTAATAGATAAATAATGTAGATAAATTGTCACCATAACAACCCAATTTAGTTTTTAGAATTTCTAAACTTTTCTCACAGATGTCCAAATTATTTCAAAGTTACTTTACTTAAGATGTAATCACAAATGTGCATAAGGGAATATGCACAGATGCCATGACAGCATAATGGTCATACATTCGAAACATAATTTAATGTTGTGAGCATTATAACAAGCTGTATTTAAAACATACCCTAATGTTGTGGAATAGTAAAGTGAACAGCATAACTACCTGCATTCAAAACAATTTTGAGGATGAGTCGTTTCAATACTGTTTCTACTGTTACGACTCTCTGCTTTTAAACTAAGCAACATAAAGGAGGAAAACTAAGTTAAGCAATGAAACTTTAAAAAGAGCTTACAGTATTGTGAATTAAATTCAAAATAATCCTAAAACTTCATAACAGAAGTCCAAAAGAATAGAACATTCCAAATGAATTCCAGATGCGGAATGTGCTGATGTACAAATATCATTGAATGTGCTGAAGTGCCAACAGTCTTTACGTATCACAATGACATTGTCCAAAACTTCTTGGTATGAACTCACAATACTCCCAAAATAATATTTTAGTCGAAGGTCAATAAGCACGTTGTAATTTAATGAATAATCAAAACAAATTAGTCTTCTAAAATTATTTCTAAACATAACATTAAATGCATCTGCATACTAACTTTAAAACAAAAGTATAGGAAATTACCCACTTCTTCTTACCTTTTATACACCTTACGGCTCCGCATCTCAAGATTTTTCTACTCGCATTGTCGCAGTACCTCCCACGGGACGTTTCACAATACTTCGCAACAAAACACACCTGACTTAATCATCCAGTGGGAAACTTGTAAACAGGTTCATTATTAAGACTGAGCTAAAAACGTGTCAGCATCCTATTTATAACTCATTGAAATCTACAGCTATGGACCAAAGTTAAATTTTCAATATGGATATACTGTTTAAGGTATCGATTCTATACTGAATGCGAATATTTCGGATTTTATCATTTTTTGTGAAGTTTTGGAAAGTAAAAAACATAAAAGTTTTCGTTCTAGTGCTGGCATATTGAATATGTTGTACTTTTCTGCAATTGCAGGCATGCAATACACAGTAGACAGCAGGCTCTAATTCGAATAGATGACAATGTACACTTTAGATGTACTCATCTGAGATCGTACAACCAAAATACATTATCGAATGACCAAACAATGAGCATTAAACGTTAGACAAAAATACTTACGAACAGTGAACATGCCATAGGCAGGCTCCATATATGTTGCTGCAAAACATAGCAAAAGCAATTGAAATAAACTTCTCTTCATCATGAATGTCAAAAGTAATCTCGCCAGTTGATAAAATTAATATATGATTCAGCTGACCATTATTTATATACACACCTCTATCCGCGCAGTAGGACTAAAACAACAGTTTAAAAAACAAATAGCAATTCATTTACGTGTAAACGTACCAAACAACGTGACAAGTATTTTTTGTGTGTGTGTATCTTCTAGGTCGCACGTAAATAAAAACTATATTTATCTGATCTGTTATTTCGCTGTCGAGTAGCTAACCATTGAATAATGCAACTTATATGCACTAGAAAGCAACATTAGAGTCTAAACAAAATGTACAGCATTCCATTGGAACTAATATATTTATAGACAATGCAATATAACGTATCTAAGTCTTTTTCATATGTTGTGTCCAGGTGAGCGCCTAACAGTCTTGGTCAGTTTGACATTTTGTATATGTTGAACAATCAAAGAGACAGTTAGGAGACATAGTGTAGAAATATCGTAAACTCGGATGTCAGTTTAAATAAGAAAATAATCAATATTCAACCTATTACGTGATAGCCTCTCCTGTTGATATATATTATGTTGGTTTATTTACAAGAAACAAATGAATCGATTTCCAGACTCTGTCTCTCCCTCCTCCAAAATTATAGATTACGCATAGGCCAAATTACATTTGGTGTACATGATCGAGTAACAGAGGGATATTTTTATCTGTAAAATCACAAAGTAAAGAGGAACTTTGCAAACCTTAAACGAGTGCTCCTTTCGGACATTACACGAGTGCTTATTGGGAACCCTGCACTATTACTTATTTTAGACCTTACACTAGTGCTCATTTTAAACCTTAAACGGGTGTTCATTCCGACCTTACTGGAGTGCTTATTTCAGATAACGTTTTACAAACACTGGTTTCTATCACTTGCAAACCTTGTCAAGGTGATTTTAAAATTGGTGACTTTAATTCTAGTATAGTTTAAAACCTCGACACATTTAATCAATGATTCGTGTTATTATTACGTTTAATTTATCAGTTGATGATTGGCTTAAATAATGAAATCACATCATTCTTCAAAATCATTGTGTCAACGCCTATGACCTATTCTTAAGTGTCTCTCCACACTATTACTAACACCTCTTCTAGTTATGTCGACGGTATAACATTTTCCAACTTTATTGCCGCTTTTTGTCATTCATTCAGTTTATAAGCATATTATATTTTACATATACCAGATTTCAGCTGGGGGGTTTTTTCAGTGCATCAACACAATTATGTTATTTATTGTCGATTAAATTGGAGTAAAATATCTTAAATAGGACACACCTGTGGCTGTTCATCACGTGGTAGGATTCAAACCTTCACCCGTCTGTTGATGGACCACTGAGCTACAGTGATGCAGACGTCCCATACAACAGTTCAGGATGTTTGAAGTTAGAAGAATCTATTTAAAATAAGGGCCACCGGATCTGCGGACTAAATACCTTTTAGGAAAAGTAATGTAATAAATAAATAAATAAATAAATAAATAAAAAAATAAATAAATAATTCTGATATTGACAGAACCAAAACAAAATATATTGTATAAATCTGATTTTGTTCATTTACTGAAAGCTTCTACACCATGCATATTTGACCGCTCCGGTGGCCTAGTGGTTAGAGCGTCCGCCTCGGATGCGGGAGGTCGTGGGTTCGATCCCCGGTCGAGTCATACCAAAGACTTACAAAAATGGTACTAACAGCTGCCTCGCTTGGCGCTCAGCATTAAGAGGTTAGTGTTAGGACTGGTCGGCCTGGTGTCAGGATAATGTGACTGGGTGGGACATCATGCTACATGTCTACGGCCTGATTCCCCAGTGCTAGACATCACTATAAACTGCCACACTGCAGACATCGTAGCGATATGACTGAAAAATTGTTAAAGCTACGTTAAAAATCATAATCACATCACATCACTACACCATGCATAACCGATCGCTATATTTATCAAGTTTCAAGTATGAACCAAAGCCTGCAACAACCTTTACTATCACTTAGTACAAAAATGACAGATATAGACGGTACAGAATATACTCACTTAGTACAAAAATAATATATATATATATATATATATATATATATATATATATATATATATATATATATTGAATTATATTTGATCAACGGCTGAATTTCAGTTAAGTCTCTGAACTTTATAAAATATTTCGTCGGTGTAATATATTTGCAAGATAATCATTCCAGCTGGACTGCATAACTCATTTAATTATTTTAAAAATTATATTCATCATACTAAACGTCAAATTTATTTATAAGAATTGACTTAATTGCTTTCGCGGATCATGCAGTCTGAACAGCTTTGCTTCGGTTCATACTTCAAGGAACGTAAAACACAAATGACCAGTCCTTATTTACTCATCTTCGCCACAAAACAATTAATCAAAATTAAAATTAAATCTGTACGGACCGATTCTATATTGGGATGAGTTTGTTATGGGTCTAGAATGGGTCAAGAGCTCCAGTCACCCATGGCAAAATTACACTGATGAATGTTAATGTATCTTACATCAGGCAATCACTCAGTACCAGCATGTTACATTAAGTAATCACTCAGTATCAGCATGATACATCAGGCAATCGCTCAAGAGTGAGCATGTTACATTAAGTAATCACTCCATACCAGCATGTTACATCAGGCAATCACTCAGTACCAGCATGTAACATGAAGTAGTCACTCAGTATCAGCATGTTACATTAAGTAATCATCCAGTGCCAGCATGTCACATCAAGCCATCACTCAGTACCACCATGTAATATCAGGCAATCACTCTGTACTAGCATGTCACATCAGACAATCACCCAGTATTAGCATGATACATCAAGTAATCATTCAGTACAGCATGTAACATCAGTCAATCATTCAGGACCGACATTTTACATCAGACAATCACTCAGCACCAGCAAACAGTCATCTAAACTTACATTGTTAAACAAACACGAGAAACTGAGATGATGTAGCATCGCCATAGTTACAGCTGGCAAATTCAGCATTCACCTACATAATGTTTATCATAATTTACTGGGTATCCATGGTAAAAACTGACAAATCCAGCATTCGCCTACTCAAAGTTTATCACTGGGTATCCATGAATACAACAGGTAAATCCAGAATTCACGTACATGAAGATTATCATCAATTAATGGGTGTCTATGGTTACAACAGGCAAATTCAGCATTCACCTACTTAAAGTTTATCATACATTAATGGGTGTCCATGGCTACAACCGATAATCCAGCATTCGCCTACATAATTTTTTTCATACATTAACGGGTATCCATGGTTACAACTGGCAAATCCAACATTCACCTACATACAGTTTATCATACATTAATGGGTGTCCATGGTTACAACAGGCAAATCCAGCATTCACCTACGTAAAGTTTATCATAAATTAATGGGTATCCATGGCTATAACAGGCAATTACAGAATTCACGTGCATAAAGTTTACTATACGTTAATGGGTGCTCATGGTTACAACAGGCAAATCCAACATTCATGTACAAAAACTGTATCATACATTAATTGGTATCCAAGGTTTATTAAATGCACGCATTTGCAGGATTCACGTTGTGTCTTTTTGTCTTGATCTCCCTCTAAAAATCAGCTGAATACATGCACATTGTGCATAGTCATTGAATTACTTTGATTACTTCCGTTTAGTAAATAATGTAACGGTCATTAATCTGTCATTCGCTACTGTATATATGAGCATTCTATGTAAAGTACACTACCTGACTTTAATTACCACTATAATGAATTTACCGAGTCTTTTTCTGTCATTCAATTAGATATAAACGGTCGCCTTGTATTGATTTGGAATATTTTCACATCGGTAAATTCGAAGGACTACTTTAGGTTCAGAATTATCAGTATCCAGGTCCATTGCAACTCCGTGCGACAAAATAATAACATTAAGGATATGCTCTCCCCTTCCCCCACCCCCCGAGCCAAGTGACTAATATCAAAATGTGTAATCCCAGATAAAATGTGTGATTAGAAGATGAAAGAATGTTCTTGCACAGCCTTTCATGCACTCGAACACTCACATAGATATCGAAATAAGGCATATTGCAGGTTTTTCGAGCCACTCTACAATATTGTATTTCTCTTTCGGATATGTTTCGCCAGCTGTTATTGATGGTCATAGCCACATGACGTAAGAACAGGGAATCGTTCTAAAAAAAATACATGATTTTGTTTAAAAAGATCGAAATGCTTAAAAAGCAAAAAAAATAATAATAATAATAAAAGAAAATTATAAAGATTAAAAACAAATAAACTAACAAACAAGCAAACAAATTAAAAGCAAAACAAAACGAATACTAAAAAAAAGACAGGTGCCAGACGCACTGTTAACGAGGAGAAAGCACTAACCTGGCACAAAAAGCTACCAAGTGACAAACGTTTTAATATCTCTGCTATTGACCCTATATCTGAGAACATACAACAGCCCCTTCCCAGCATACATCACTGGATGAAGCTTTAGGAATGCACACTCGATTTGTTCTAAATTTAAAGGCTTTTGTGTTATTAACCCCGTCTTTCCATTTTGTGTTTATGTACTGTCCTGATTGTTTCTGGGTTGTTTTTTGTTTTTTTTTAAAACAAGTTAATATTTTGAAATGTCTCTTTCCAACTCTAAATTTTATCTTTGCAAATAACATAGTTCGGTTTATAAAACACTGTCAAGTATCATTCTAGTAAAACATTCAGATACGGAGGGTTGCGATGTAGAATGACAGAATTAGCATGACGAACAATGCGATAGATTGATGTTCCATTATGGTGTCAGAGGGCGCCGTGATCTCGGAAAAACAACAGTGATGCGAGTCAGGTACAATGCACATTCCAACCATCCCGGACTGAACCACAAATCCTACCTGT
>JAECUM010029931.1:0-63377 GCA_016617855.1 Megalonaias nervosa
CAGAAAAAAAAAACAAAACAAGCGGAGACCTACTTGTTGGTCTACCCAAGGGATAGTTTTATGTCAGTTCCAATCATTACAGATTACCGTTTATACATACTACAAGTAAGGGCATAGACTGAAAGGGTTTTTTGTGTTTTTTTTTAATTTTTTTAAAATTTCTTTTAAGATTACTGAATATTGTGTTTTATCGAAACACGAACGTGGCAAGGGTTTAGAATCTTAATTTTAGCAAGGCTTCCGTTTGATTACAATCAGTATTTAATTTAGATTGTGCCGTGTTAAGGCATTTATGTCAACATCTTGAAAAAACATTTACTCATTTCATCAGCGCGATCGAAGCTTCCTCAGGCAAACAATTTTTTTTTTTTCGACAAGCCCGACGGGCACCTCACGTTGAATACAGGATGGGCCCGAACTAGAATCAGAGGGGCCCCGTGTGTCGGGCTATAGGATTTTTATTTTTTTTATTTTAGCACTGCTGGTGTAGATAAAAGATCTGTGAATTGATTGTTGCATTTTGTGGTCACCTACTCGGCCTTCTGCCTATTTTCAGAACACGCACGTTTAACACTTTTCTCAGGATTTAAAATATCCAACATATCTGGAACAGCGCCAACTTTTAGTCTAGGCCTAGCATTTGCGTATCCTAGAGCTGCCATTTTTTCAGGATCCCTGACGTAACATTCCTTTGAGAAATATAATGAGCACTGAGTGCTGTATGGTGTTGCTTTGAAATCGACTCGCTTGCAATAATGTATCCATACTTTCTTTATGTCTTTATCTTTTGGAAAAGAAAAAAAAAATGATGTCCACAGCCTTTTCTTAATGTGCTATTTACTCCCGTAAGCAACGCAAAACGTCATTGTCTTTTCTCTGGCAACTGCCAGTCGGGATGCGGGAGTCGCTCCTATGACGTCACATCACGAAATTAACCGAATAGGCGCGGAAATTTTGCGTACAAGGTCACGGAAATTCAGCTCCTTGAAGATGTGCCAATATTTAAATTATTCGCATTACGGTTGCAGATGATACTTCAGCATAAGGGGTGTTTTTTCTATAGTGCTTTTATTATTATTCTATATTTCCATTTATTTCTGGTCACCTCCAAATCATACAGAACTTAGCAGTTATTATTATTATGGCTTGTCTATGTCCAAATCAAACTGAGAAAGCTTTCGTTCCTTTAGGGATTTCTATTCGAATGGTCATCAGTTTATTTCAAAGGCCGTTACCACAAAAAAAAAGGGCGTAGTTTATTTGCCGAACAATCGCAAGTGCTGCTCGATAGAACATGCGGTTTTCTTTGAAATTGTGTGAGAGTACCCTTCACAGCGACAGTTCTTTTCACAAGATTATTACCGTCGTAAGAGTCAACTCCTGATTAGTCACACTGGCTTTATGCCTGTTTACTGAAGTTTAGCCTTTAACTGTTCTGCCGACTGGCCACGGCTGACTCAAATCAAACAGGGAGGCATCGCCCGTGTGTGTGGAAACAACGCGCTTTACAGAGAGAACGGTTACGTCCTTTGAGAATTTCACCGGTGTTCGACCCGGAATTTCGGGTCCCTTGAGAGCCCTATAAATTAACTGATAGTATTTTATCACATCTATGCTACTTCACACCTAAAAAGAAATTATAGTCAAAGTGATCATCTATAATGTTTTTCTTGCATCCTAAACTTCCAAAATCGATGGCAGATAGCATTATCTGAAAGTGTCATGCCTTCTTCTGTTAAAGCTTTTGTGACTTATTAGTTAGCTCTAGATTTGAATATTCAGGCTGCAGTTAAAATCCAACATGGCATAAATATTTTTATAGCATCGGCGTATGCGTGCATTAGTGTTTTCAGAAACATTTGTTACCATAATAAAAAAGACAAATTAATATGAAAAAAATATGAAGTAAGTGTATATAGTAACATTATATATTTTGTCTCAAGTTATAATATGATTTAATGCATAAAACCCTCAGTAGTCTCAGAATTTATATAAACGATAAAATTATCCATGTTTATTACAAGTGTCAACGAAATTATGTGAAGATTGTTGAAACTGTTAATAATGATAATAAAGTCTTTAATGTATGAGAATGACACGGTTAGTAAAAAAACCTCTCCTTTAGTAATCTCCTTTGTGGCCCTCAATTATCTACATATGTACCTGTAGGCAAATATATAAAATACAGTTGGAAACAAACATCATACAAAAATGTATAATGGATTCACGTACATAAGAGCAGCCAAGTATTGAGTCGGCAAACAGAGCACTTTGTACACCTACATGCATGATTGAAAGCTTTGTCATTGAAAGCATATATATATATATATATATATATATATATATATATATATATATATATATATGTTTGCCATAACCGGTTAAAGACATTATCTGGATTGGGCACTGGTGATGCTTCTTTAACAACTTTAGGTAGACAGTTCCAAATGATTGGACCCGAGAAAGTCAAACTATTTTGATACGGTTCAGTTTGGGGCTTAGGAAGAAGAAAGTTTTTCGATGGAGCGTAACATTGATAGACTATATACTGGATTGATATTATTTGTCCTTTTACGGAACAGATTATTTACATAGATGGAAACCTTATACATAAATTTAGCGTTTCTTAAACATAGATAGTCATGACCTTCAGATCCTTCATACATTTGTGGAACTCCGTTGTCATGGATAATTTAGATAGCTCGTTTTGAATCTTTTAATAGATTTGTTTTAGAAGCATTACCCCTTGTAATGTTGAGCAGTCCAGATGAGGTTGAATATAACTTTTGTCAAACATTATCCTGTAGTTCAAGTTAGAAATTCTTTACATTTATTTTAGTAATCCGATTTTCTTAGCCATTTTGGTGGGTAACCTTATTGATATGTTCTGACCATAATTTAATGTGATCAGTTTGAACTGCCAAAAAGTTTTCTTGCGTTACATTTCTCAGGTCGACTTCGTTAAAATCGATGTGGAGAATATTATCTTTAATTGTTACGTTTTTGTTGAGTGGTTAACAGCGTCACTTTGTTGTTGTCAAAATTAATGACCTTTCCATTACGTTTGTACAATAGCAACACCTTAATCGGGTACTGCACCCATTGGTTCATACGGTCTATCTTGACTGAAATTTTTTAGTATGGGAGACTTGTTATCTGATCCACGAATATTTATCCAAGTAAATGAAATCTTTAATGAACTTTTGAAACCAGTCATTCGTTTCGTATTATCTTCTTTGGTGAAAGCCCACTGTTTGAATCAGGATCGGCAACATCTGAAAGTGGTGTGTCCACTATTCAGAGTGGTTATTAAGAATTTGTACAAGCTACAAAGTAATACTTGCCACAAATGTTGAGTTCGTATCGGAACTGATGGATATATAACGGTAAAGTGAACAGTTATCATGGACTAAATCACATAGCCAAGATGAGGTGTGTGTCCTTTGAGTGATAGGGATTTTAATTTTGATGACAGGATGTTTATTGAATAGTGGTCTGTCATCCTTTCGTCAGATGGCGAAAGTCTGTGATTGCTATTCCTAAACTACTTGGAAAATTATCTTCAGACTTTATACACACGTACATCCATCCCATGGTCTAACTGATCTTAAATGAGAATGGTATCCTATAAGTGTCAGTGTCTAATGTTATCTGGTTCAAAGTCCAAGAATTCATCCTCATTGTTTTATAAAATTCAGAAATCCTCGATCGTCGTATCGTCATCGTAAATCTCGTCCGACTCGGTTTCATCAGTTTCACTCTCATATGCGGGTGTTTACATAGATACAGCTTGTGCTCTGTAAGTGATCATACGATCCGTGAAATCTATTAACAGCTACAAATGAACATGTTTTTGTTGTGTTGCAAGATTACACGGAGTTAAAAAAACCACCCTCTGTCATTTGGCACTGAGCAAGTATTAAACTCGTGGCTGTATCAGAAGGATTGTCAACTTGAAAACAAATTGTCCGAGTTAGCTCCGACCGTTCCCACCCCATTTTTTGATATCTTGACACTTTGGTTGGAGTATGGGCTGTATGATCGCTTTAGGAAAGATGTGACGTCATCGCGTTACATCCGGGTATCCGCCATGGGTGAGTACACATGACCACGACGTTTGGAAAGTGTTAAAGGACGAATCGACAGAGTCATCAACACAACATCATTCCAATTTGATTTTGCTATGATCATCATTTTTATCGTCATATCCGTCATAAATATAATGTCAGCGACCGACCATTTACTTTTCCGAGGGCTTTATGTTTTTGAGGGAAAATGTGACCCGCAAATAGTTTGAGGAAAGTTACTCTCGCTCTGATATGGACAAAAATTTAAATCTGTCATATTATGTTGGAATTTCTTTTTATCTCGAGATAAAGGAAAAACAGTATCTTCGTCTGATCATTAAATAGTCGGTCCCTAACTCTCGGTAGTTAGTCAAAATTGATGTACGCGTATTCCTTTCTGGAGGTTAACAATATATCGAAATTAAATAAAAACAATATAAATATAATGTCATTCTTTTCAACTTACCAGTTTGGCTGATGATTTAGAAAGGATTGTATTAAGATTTGTCAGTTTCATTTGTAAGCTATCTGACGATTTTAAATCTGTTGGCTGGCTTCAAGGGTTAAGTGCTGAGGCAGGAGTTCGAGGAGATTCATTTTCATTCCTTAAATAAAGCTGGCATGGGATAATAAATCTCCGAGTTGAACTGGCATGTGGCCACACGATTTCAGTGCCAATTTCCGAATAATCGTCGGCAAATTTATTTAATTCCCATTTTCATAATAACTGCTTCAGACGACATCGTGCAAATCGTCCATTCACATGATTTCTGCGCGCGTGAGTACGATCTTCCTTTTCCACACAGTTTTTATTTTACTTTCATCAGAGATATACTTAATATTAAAAACTGAACACACTCCGATTGTCTGTATTTGTATTATGGACATGCCCCTATTGCGTAAGATTAATGCACCAATGTGTATATTGTAAATGCATCTACTCTACAGCAAGACCGACCAGATTGCATCTCTGGCGGAGACCCGGATGTAAACTTGTGACGTCATAGCCAGAGTCGCAGTACCCCATCAGCTCCAGGTCACATACAAAGATGACGGTGCTTCTTCGCCGCTTACTCTTAGCCCTTGCATCAGGTTCAGAGTTAAATTTCCGGCTTTCATTGACCGAAATCTCCTTAAAAAAATAAAACAAACTTGATAAAATGAAAATCCATGAGCACAACGTTTGACCGCATCCCTTATTTTGCAGATGTGAGACTTGAAAATGTTCAGAAACTATGTTGTTTAATTATTCATTTCTGCTTTATTTCGTATCGCAAACCAGACTTTTCTCCCCATAAAATACATTTAGTATTGCGTTCCGATAATATTATTGAACAATTAGTTAATCGTTAAATGTCATTAAATATAATTCTGTTGATTATATAAGTATAGTGACTTGGATTTGATTTCAAAATTTTGCTGCATCAGTCGGAAGAAGACATCATTCAGTGCCTTCGATGTGGCGTATCAATGTAAGGGAACCAACAAACAGTGGCTGATTGCTTTATGATAAACCACCTATTGAACGGTTACATCGAAAATAAAAGATTGTGATGCTGGGTGGTGGTGGGAGGGTATTTTGTATGAATTACAAGTTTATATTTTATAAAGTGTTACATTTCTGTTTTTTTTTTTTGTCAGTATTCTTTATATGTATATAAATTATTATGATTTTTGTACCTTGCTAGTCTACTTACATAAAATAGAACTGATGAATGCTGCGGAGACTGAGTGACTTGCTTTCTGCACTGTTCATTTATCAAATCCCAGACAGGACACACAACGATGAAACAACTTAATTCTCCTTATGGGATACATTGTTTAACGTTAATGTTACTTTACTAGCTTCTGTTTTTGTAAATATTACATTTACAGGTTTGTTAGAGACGCCTCATTATGTATCTTGTTACATAGATCAGTTGTTAATTATTAAGAATTTTTAATTGTTTATGAAATTTCCCAGTAATACCAGTTAGGAAATAAAACGAAAGCCAGAAAACTATGAAAAGTCAAGTACAGTACAGATTCTTTCAGGCATATTGATGATGTAGTGATTAAAGGGTGACAGTTATCATGAGCTAAATCAGCTTCAGAAATAGTCGTAACTCGGATCTGCCTAGATGTTTCATAAGCAGGGTTAATTATATAGACGGATTACATAACGTTATTACACTATTTTTAGAACATGACGTAGCACAATAAATTTGACCTAGTATTCGAAGTGCCAATCTATATAACCTCTATAGGTGTGATTAGATCCAGCCCACCTATTGGTCCAGAACTGGTGGAGGCGTGACTCATGTCATCTGATTAACGTAAACTGTACTATTAGTGCAAGGTTAGTGGTACTGGAAACAGTTTTGTTTGTATCCAAGTCAGTGCGTGGATTGTATACATGTCAGCGTGTTTACATCCTGTTTCATAGTTTCATTTTGTGGCAAAACTAGACATGTATTTTCAGATTTGCTTATTTCTGAAGCGAATACCCCTTTGCTGTAAATAGAGAGACAATGGTGAAATTGTTGAGGCCTGGTTGGAGTGTAAAAATAACAAAATTATGGACCAAGGGTCATTTGCAGACCTCCATACCAAAGTTAAAAAGAAAATGATAAAACAGCCCGAGGTTGAATTCACAATAAAGTTCGAGGCAGAAGGAGGAGCTACACTTGTTTATATCCTGAATGAAATTTGTGGCATGTAAGTAATTATACAGGGTTGGCTGGTAGGTAGGTAACAGTTTTAGTTTCTCAGGTTCCTAAGTTACAATTTGATTAGTAAATTTAAATTTAAATAACAATGAAATTGCCCAAGTTAAATTTTTTCCGAATGTCAGACAATGTGATTATAACTTCATCTGTGGAAGTTGTGAAGATTGTTAAAATAGCTCTCGGGTTGAGATTTTATTGATGTTATCTGCAATTCTTACAAATAATAGATGACAGGTAATGCATTGATATACTGATTTAAAATATCACCACTTTATTTATAACTTAATATGTTCCAATTGCAAACTAACTGTTTATTGTTGGAGAAATATTTCAAATACAAATAAAGGAATAAATGCAACACTTTATTTACATGCTGTCATAACAGGTATAATTGGAAAGATAAAACCTGTTAATTTCTTTTACTTGGATAGACAGAAAAAAAGAACAAAGTCATAGGGCAGCACCCATTTAAGTTGTTTTAATTAAACTATTTTTTTGGTTGAGATAATAATAGGAATTGGTGTAAGATGCAGTTTTCATTAATGCAGGTCTCGTCTTCCCATGGTCTGCAAATCAACAGGAATGACAGCAATCACAACTGCAGCAACAACAGCAGCAGCTATTGTTGCAATGAAATTGTGGTGGTGGCAGTTGGAGGGGTGGTGAAATTGTTTAAGGGCATTCTACCATTGTAACATCATACTGCACTCATTGGTAACTTAGTTGATCTGGACTGAAATTTTACTGCGGGGGGGGGGCTTGTTATCTGATCAGCTAATTTTGACCCAATTATATGAAGTCATTAATTTGAAACCAGCATTTCATTTCTTTGTTACATTTTTATGCCTAAAACCCCACAGTTTGAATCACTAATCTCTGGTCTTTGTAACCAGACCAACTTGTTGACAGCCAAATTTTGTTTACGGTTTCCCTTTACCTTCATTTGTGCTTCAGAGACCCCCAAATTTTTAATTTGACCCCCATTTTTGTTACCAAAGTTTGTTTTTTATTCAGTTTGACCCTTAGTTCTGACACAAAGGGGATTTTTGACTCTCAATCTTGCACCCCCAGGGGATACACAGAGGTTAGTTTTTTAAGGTGATGTGTTTATTTTTCAGAATGGTCATTAAAAATTTGCAAAATGTTTAAAATTAATATGTGTCACATTTTGAGCTGAAAGTGGAAATGATAGAAATATAGATGGCATACAGTACCCGTAAAGATACGCTGTACATAGTGGCCAGTGTAACTGGTGGAGGAAGAATCTGGGAATACCCCAGTAAGAACCACCATTCCATGGGAAGGTTTTTACAGCCTTTCTCGATACTGACATTGGCCAAGCCGAAAGTTTGAACCCTGTTAGGCGGATAATGGTTAGATAGCAGTGATCAGTAATGGTGAACACTTTAGACCACTCGGCCTGCCAGGCCCCCGTGATAACGTGAATAGTTATCATGGATTTTCATGATTAGATAACCACAAGGCAGTAGGAACAGGTGTCATTTAAGTGATGGGCTTTCGAATGTGGTGATAAGATGTTCATTTAGAAGATCGGTTTTTAGCTGTACAGGCCATAGATCAGAAGAGTTTATGGGATGTGCTGTTGCCCAATGCCCATTCATCATCTGTCATCCAGCCATCAGTTCGCAGGAATTTGTTATTCCTATTTCACCTAAACTTGGGAGGATTGCCTTCAGACTTTATACACACATTCATCTTGAGTGTCTAGTTGGTTCTAAATGCAATCCACCCTCCAGTATGGTCACCATGGCAGCCATCTTGAAAATCTTGTTAATCTTGTTATTGCTACACCTCCTGAATGAATGGTCATATCAACATGGGGTTTTCACTGAAAGACTTCTGAATGAATGGTCATATCAACATGGGGTTTTCACTAAAAGACTTTTGAATGAATGGTCATATCAACATGGGGTTTTCACTAAAAGACTTCTGAATGAATGGTCATATCAACATGGGGTTTTCACTAAAAGACTCCCAAATGAATGGTCATATCAACATGGGGTTTTCACTAAAAGACTTCTGAATGAATGGTATTATCAGCATGGGTTTTCACTAAAAGACTTTTGAATGATATCTAGATGGTTCTAAATATATATAAAAATGATGCTGAATTGACATCTAATATGGCCACTGGCAGCCATCTTAAAAATCGCAGTACTTGAATAGAAAGTCATATTGATGTTTCACCAGAAGTCTTGTCTTGTCCTGTTGTTCTTAAACTGGTACTGATCTGACATGCAGTATGGCCAACACAGCAGCCATATTGAAAATCTCGTTATTCGCACTTCTCAAGAATGGAAAGTCATATCTTGAAGATATTGTTATCTCTACCCCTCTCCACATGGATGATTATGTCAACATGGGGTTTTTGCAAATAGACTTCTTATGATACCTAGTTGGTCCTAAATGAAAATGGAGCCAGTTATACAATGTGGCTGCCATGATGACTGTCTTAAAAATGTTCTTGTCTCTATTCCATTTGAATGGATGATCATTAAGACGTGACTTCTAATGATGTCTACATTGTCCTGAATGTTGTTGGGAAATGTTCAGATGTTTTGGCACTTACACATTGTACATCATTTGGTTACAAAATGTTATAATGTTATAGACTGGAATTATAGTGTATCAGGACCACTATGGTGAAAGCCCTTGGGGAGAAGACGTTCAGATTGCAGTTGTTTCTTTTGCTGTACAGCTTTTACCTCTCACTGTTACAGGATTCAGTAAGACAAGCCTTTGTTGAATATATGTCAAGTTATGTAAAATTTATTTAGTTCATTGTGATCTTATTTTTGTTACTGTGGCATATAATTAATAAAGAAATGGATAATGCAACTGAACAAGCTGTCTGGCAGTGTGAATTAGCTTACACCAGATGTACCACATGTATGTTTTGTTTCCACAGTTACAGTTTTGTAAATGTTTACAGGAGAGAAGGAAACTAAGCCTTACTTCTGACCCAGATTGCTTTGTCAAATTCATGCATTTGGCAGGTGTCACCTAGGTTAGTTATGTGGGCCTATCTTGGTTTGTCTTTGAAGAATGTTCTTGTTTTGATGATAACTTAAATATTGCTCCACTTCACTGTTTAAAATGCCATTAATGTGATGGCATACTTAGCCATGTTATTATTAAGCCAGAGCATGGTTAGTGCCATTGCATAAGAATACATTCTTCTTGTCTGCTGTCATAGCCTTGTTTATAAAGTGATTGCCATTGTTGCTTTTTTAACTGTGTAGCTCTAATGCTAAAATGTACAAGTGCATCATAAAAATAGATGGCTAAGTTGATGTGGTTGTTTGATGTCCTCAATCATGTATTGAACTTGGGTCCTGCAGTTAACTAGTCTTTGATCCTCTCAGGGTCATTCCATACCAAAATTGCCCAAATATCTTCCCATCTCCAAAATCAATGAAATTTTTCCAGGTGTAAATCTATGTAAATTTGAGTACAATATTCAAATTATGGATGAAGTTATAGACATTTTAAGAGGGGAGGGGTTGCACGGCTTTTTTTTTCACTTGCAAATTTGTCTGCCAGCTGAGTTCAGATTTTCAGTATCTCAGATATTTATATAGAGATATACACCTGCAAAGTTGGTCTTTGTTCATTACAGTTTTTATTCTCTTCATATTTTAAGGTTGCATCTTTAACTGGACACCCATCACAGACACAAAATATGACGTTGTATGAAAACTACACCTACAGAGGATTGTACCAAATCTCATCTGAATCAAGTTAATTGTCAAGCTGTACCTGAGGTTCAGACTTGAGACAAAATCATAAAATGTGAAAATTGTGTCCACATAAGTTTGTTTGACCTTGTGGACTTTTCCTTGCATAATCAGTTTTCAACTATGTTTCTCAGTGTCTTCTCCTCTTAATTCATTTTGCTTGTACCCACATATTTCAAGCTTGAGATAGTACTGCAAATCTGCCTACATGTCTGTATTACCATCAGAATCAAATTACCCTTATAAATATTTGAAAATTATTAAGTTCTTTTTCATTTAATCACTGGCATGCATAATTAATATCAAATAGGATGTATATTAATGAAATGGTTACAAAATATACACATTATAAACAAACAAGACTTACAGCCTCCAGTGTGTATGATGGTAACCGTCAGCACTATTTTAGTGCCAGAGTTCAGTCCAGCTACATCAACAAAATGAAAGAAGATCTTGCTCAAGGCCATCACTGGGACAAATCGCAAGCCACACTCCACCCATTTGTGGTGTATTACAGGATGGAGGGTGAGCAATATTGCTGGAACATTTTTATTATTTCATTATTTATTATTTGATTTATTAGGTCATGCATGACACCATCACTTATATATTTATTTATTTCAACCCCGATACCCAATCTCGTACCATGTTACCATCCATCGAGAATATGGGTGGAGTACAGCTTGCGAGTTGTCCCAACGATTACTTTGCACGGCATCTTGGATGATGAAGCTTTAGTTTTCAGCAAAGTCCACTAAGATAACAGCTTCATCAAGAGGAATCTCTCCCTTCAGATTTTTCCATCTCCTAACAAACATTTTGGTGGTCCATGGCTTGTTTTGTTTCTTTCAGAGGTGTAAGCAGTGTTGTGAGACGATGTACAGAGAAAGAAACAGGGAAGGAATATGCAGTAAAGATTATTGACATTAGTGGTGAGAAACAGGAGGATTATATAGCGGAACAGACAAAGAGGGACACATTCAGAGAAATGAACATTCTGCGCATGTGTAGTGGTCACCCATATATTAGTAAGTTTTATACGCTTATGACACATACATTGTTAACCATCTTTAAATTTTTGTTATCACTATTCCACCTTATAAAGTTTTTAGTAAATGACTTCTAGTGATGTCTAGTTGATACTAAATGAAAATGGCCCTGTTCTGACATCCAGTATGGCCACTGTGAAAGCCATATTGAAAATATTGTTATTGCTAAATGGAAAATCATACTGACATTGGTTTCCACCAGAACATCTTGATGGACCGGAATAAGAATGATTACGATGTGACCTCATGTATGGCCACAAAGGCAGCAACGTTTACATGTGTAAACAGGTCAGCCACAAAGGCAGCAACATTTACATGTGTAAACAGGTCAGCCACGAAGGCAGCAATGTTTACATGTGTAAACAGGTCAGCCACGAAGGCAGCAATGTTTACATGTGTAAACAGGTCAGCCACGAAGGCAGCAATGTTTACATGTGTAAACAGGTCAGCCACGAAAACAGCAATATTTACATGTGTAAACAGGTTAGCCACTATGGCTGCAACGTTTATATATGTAAACAGGTCAGCCACGAAGGCCACAATGTTTGGATGTGTAAACAAGTCAGTTTAGTTTACAGTCTGTAGTCATTAACAAAATCAGAAAATATGTACACAAACCTGCATGTGGTTATAGTTGACACGAGAACTACCCATTCAAATTAAATCTGTCCGCAATGGGACTGTTTATTAGGTTTTTTCTGTTGATTCTTTTCTTAACTATTAGCATAGCTGCCAGCTGTCCCTTTTTTTCCGTATTTGTCCCGTATTTTGGACCTGAATATGGGTGTACGTTTTTTTTATGTTAAAAATCCGTTGTTTTTTTTTCAATAAAAATTTTTTTAAAAAAAATTCCTTGCAAATTTCTATTATGACCGGAACCTGGTTCCATTCTTAAAGTAAACGTGTTGCATGTATAAAATACGATTGCTCCATTAAAAATCGAGGCTGCCATACCAAATTTTAACTGCCATCCACTGCCATATTGGATTGTGCAGAGCGTCTGCTGCTATCACTGTATCTCGTCTTCATGACGTCGAAAAGAAAAGCAGAAGATTCAGAATTTTCTCCAGCAAAGAAAAGAAAACAGAATTGGAAGGACAACTATGCCATCATCTTTAAATTTGTGAAACCATCTCGTAAAGGAGAAAACTTTGCATTTTGCAAATTGTGCAGTTGTGATTTCACTATTGGGCATGGAGGCACCAATGACATAAAACAGGATGAAAAAGCTAATAAACATCAGCTTGCTGTTTCATCATCAACAACACAGCCTGAACTGAAGTTTATACATACCAGAGAGAACCTTGGCATAATTAGATAGGAAGTTCTTTTTACTAAATTTCTTATAGAATGGAACCTTCCTCTTTCAATTGCTAGTGATGCTGGCGATTTATTTCGCACACTTTTTCCAGACAGCAACATCACCAAGGATTACTCTTGTGCTAGAACGAAAACAGTGGCTATCATTAATGAGCTGGCAACAGACAACCATAACTACATTGTGAAAAGACTGAAATGTGCATAGTTTTAGACCTACTACGTTCTTTTTTTAACTGTGAATTGTGACAAGTTTATTTTTGATTGCCAGAACGTTTGCAGGGTTTTTTTTCTCCCCCCTTGCACGAAATTAGTATTTTTTCTCTACATTTCTTTCTGTGCTGTATTGTTTTGATACACTGTTCAACCAAAAACTTGCATACACTCAACTTTCCTGTCTGAGGAGGTCAGTGATACTTTGTATAAAAAATATTACCTTTTATTAAAATTAAAATGCACATTTTTAGTAAAAGAAAATGAGATGCTGATTTTGTGGTGATCCTGATACATACTATTAGAGGTATTTCATCAATGCTTGCACCTATATGCAGAAGAAATTCCCCTTAAAGGATGAGGTTCTGACACATGCCTGAGTTGCAAATATTAGCTCAAGGTTAGAGGTCTCTTTTGCAGACATCAGGTTCTTTCAAGAAATTTTCCATGTTACTGCTGAAAAAGGTGAATCTTCTTCTGATGCTCAGGACAAGCTTAGAGCACAGTTTGCCTCATACCAGATCAGCTCCCTGACTGAAACAATACTCTTCTGCGATAGTGTTGATGGAGTGTGGATTCTGATGTCTAAGAGGAAGAATTCATGTGGAGACTTTTTTTATGATCGTCTGAGTTATTTTATGTTAGGACTTCTTTCTTTACCACACTCTAATGCTGATTGTGAGAGGATTTTTAGTTCAGTAAAAAAAAAATCGCACACAATTCTGATCATCCATGAAAGATGGTACATTGGAATCAATAATGATTGAAAAGACAAGGTGTGGAAAAGGCTCATATCCTGTGTCTGATGACTTACTAAAAAGTTGCAAGAGTGCAACACGTGCATCTTTGACGTTAAATAATTAAGTAACTTACTGACCTACTTTAGTGATGGATGTAGATGTTGTAAATAGTTATATATGCAGTAAAATTTTAAAAATCAGTATTTCTTCCTGAAAATCAATATTTTTGGCATAAGCAGTCAGTATTTTTGTAGTCCGGGGTTGGCAGCTATGAGTTACTATGTAAAATTTTCACATCAGATGTGACATCAATTGGATATGGTAGATGCTGACGAGATTTGGTTGTTGTGCGCATTATGCAACATTACACATGAGGTGGATTTACTGACAGTGCTGACAAATATTTCTTTACACTGCATTATTTGCTTTTAAATAATGTGCTTGTTTGCAGAATGTTCGATGGGTAACGTTCAAAAGCATTGCAAGTTTTGTAAGCTGTGCTGTATATATATATATATATATATATATATGCTTGTAAGTCAAGTTAAACTGCAAACAACAAAGATCTTATCTTCAGTAGCATATTGTGCCTGCAGATTAGAGTTTGTTCTTCTGATTACTCCTAACAAGTTGCAAGACCCAGATCTGTCTGTGCATTGTGTGATGGCAGATCAGGGTCTGTGCATTGTGTAGTTGGACTTGTCTTTTAAGTGAGTATATACTGTATATCATAGTTGGAAACAATATCACACCGATCCTTGTATTGTTTTACTGCAGTTGCCATACATATTCAACAAAAATGTGATACAAACTGATTCCTGTCATCATGGGAGGTAAAATGTTTTCAGAAAATGAAACGGTCTTAACTTGAGTGAGTTATGACATGCTCATTTTAATGGTGGTCGGTTGTTTTGCAGGCCTAGCAGGTAGATGGGGAAAGGTTGAGTTTCTAATCACTTCGATTAAATGGCATCATTTGCTTTATTGTAAACCACATACACAGTTAAAAATTTTGGTCAGCATGGTAGTATTAGCGGCCACTGAGGCAGCGATCTTGAAAATCTTGCTGTTACTCCTCCTGAATGGAAAATGGGGTTTTCATGAGAAAATTTCTTATAGTGTCTTGTTTGCATTGAATGAGTCAAACTGCAGTTTGTTAGGAGTAATCAGTAGAACAAACAAAATAGACTCTGATCTGCAGGCACATTATGCTACTGAAGATAAGGATATTTTTTGTTTGGAGTTTGACTCACTATACAACCGAATATATATATATATATATATATATATATATATATATATATATATATATATATATATATTGCTGACTAACAGCTTCTGTTGAAACTCCTTTCTCTGAAAGAAGAAAAATGGCTTCTGCAAAACATCATTAGTTCTGCACTACAGATATCATATAGATTTGGGGGTCAGAGTTCACAGGTTAAGGTCACTGACTTAAAAAGAAGAAAAATTCTTCACAGTAATGTTAGTTCTATACCAAAGATGTGACCATATTTTGTGGATATCCTGCACTTGGAGATGAGAAGAAGCCTATATATCTTGGGGTCACTGGACCAAGAACAGGCTAATAGAAATTGTTTCTGCGCAAAATGTTAGTTATCAACCATGTACCTTCACCAAAATTTGTGGATGACATAAATGTTGTGTAAGAAAGAGGCCTATTAATTTTTGTGGTTAAAAAGTCAAAGGTGATGATCAGAGGGAAACGTGTTTGGATAATAACTTTAGTTTAAGACTATATACATTTATAAGAGTTTATAGTATGAAAGAGGCCCACTTATTTTGGGGGTCAAAGGTCAGTTGGTTTACCAGAACAGTTTTTGTTTTAGTGTGAGTTCTTTGACAAAATTTTGTTGATAGCTTTTAGTTAAGGTAGTGACTTGGCATAAATTTCTGGGGATATGAAGGTCAGAAGCCACAGTTGTGCTAAATCTGATAAGAAAATAATAGTTTCCACACATGAAGTGTATTTAAAGACTTGTACCTTGACCAAAGTCAAGGTCATTGAGACTCGATGATTAATCTCAAGAGCCTACCAAACCTTACTAGTGCCTACATGATGGACTATAAAACTGGACTGTAATGGACTATAAAACATGAATATAATGGAACCATTCACAGTACTCATGTTTATTAATTTGGAGAAGGAAAGAAGGAAAGTTTATTTTGGATAGAGAAAAGAAAGAAAAACATATACGAAGTATATAGTACTTGCATTTTCAAAAACAGTTAACATGAAATTTAATGACTACCCTTTGACTTCTTTTACAGTTGGTTTCCATGACTCATTTGAAACTCCCACATTCATCTTCTTGGTGTTTGAATTGTAAGTACATGTCTGTTTAAAGTGTATCAGTTTTATATGAAATAAATCAATAAGTGTTTCCATTAAAAACATTGAATTCTTTGAAAAGTAGTTCCCTTCTGTTGGTAAAGCACAGTAGCACATGGGGCCCTGGATGACATAGTGGTTTAACTCATTCACCCCTGGCGTCATGTTTGTACATCAGGAGGTAATACCCTACTTCCATGCTCTGTAGCTTCAAGGTCATTGAAGATACATCAAAATGGATGGTATTACGGAAAAGTAGACTGACGTAGCTCTACAAGGGTACCAAATAATGTGGACTTTACTTGCATTACAGACCACTCCGGTGGCCTAGTGGTTAGAGTGTCCGCCTCAGATGCGGGAGGTTATTGGTTTGATCCCCAGCTGAGTCATACCAAAGACTTACAAAATGGTACTAACAGCTGCCTCGCTTGGCGCTCAGAGGTTAGTGTTAGGACTGGTCAGCCTGGTGTCAGGATAATGTGACTGGGTGGGACATCATGCTACATGTCTGCAGCATTATGCCTCAGTGCTAGACATCACTATACACTGCCACATTGCAGACATCGTAGCGATATGACTGAAAAATTGTTAAAGCTACGTTAAAAATGCAAATCACACACACACACACACACACACACACACACACACACACACACACACACACACACACACACACACACACACACACACACACACACACACACTACAAAATACAGAGGGGAAAATGTTTTTTGAGACCCAATGTTTTTACACCAAAAATTCACCCGTTGTCTGAATCAGATTTTGTGTCTGGGTTTTAGACTTTTTGGCCTTAGGTCTAAGACAAATGAATCTGAACTGCACACAGGCGAACTTTTGCAAAAAGTAGGAGAAGTTGGGGATTTCAAGTAAAAAGTGGCTAGGACATGAAAATGATGGGTCCAATAAGGAAAGAAAACAATAGAACTCTTTTACCCTTCTGCACATGCGCAAGTGAAATAGCCAATAAAAAACTTTTCGAAAATAACAAGGCATCAGGCTAAACGGAAATCTCTTGGATGCAGATTTATTTGGATGTATTCAGAAGCAGCCCCCAAAATGTGTTTCCTACTTGGCATTTCAGGCGAAAATGACAAAAATCTTCAGGGGTTAATGAGTTAATGAGTGAAGTTTGATGACGTCATCAAATTTGAGTATTCTTTGCACATAAATTACAAAAGTCACCATTCCTTGACAATTTAAATTTCCAAAACCCCTGCAAACTCATTAACTCCTGGCACCATGGAGGTAGTACCCTATTTCTGAGCTGTAACATCAAGGTCATTTAAGACACACCAAAATGGATGGTATTACGGAAAAGTAGACAGACATAGGTCTACAACAGGGGTCTCAAACATGCGGTCCGCCAAGCCATATACTGTGGCCTGCAAAATAATTGGCATCAGAAGGTGTTATGAGAGATAACAAAGGTGGTGTGGCCCTTGGGCCATCGAAAATGCCCTCATGTGGCCCTCAGGGTAGTTGGAGTTTGAGACCCCTGCTCTACAAGGATACCAAATAATTGGGACTTTCTACTAGCATTACAAATTACAGAAGGAAACAAATTTTTTGAGACCCGATTTTTTTACACCAAACATTTGCCCATTGTCTGAATCAAATTTTGTATTCAGATTTTAGACTTTTTGGCCTCAGATCTGAGGCAGACCTGTCTGAACTGCAGACAGACAGGCAAACCTTTGCAAAAAGTAGGATAAGTTGGGGATTTGAAGTAAAAAGTTGCCAGGACACAAAAATGATGGGTCCAATAAGTAAAAAATAAAAAAGAACTCCAACTGTTACCCTTCTGCATATGTACAAGCAAAATTGCCAATGAAAAATGACATTTCTAACACAACTAGGAATCAGGCTAAATGGAAATCTCTTTGATGCAGATTTATTTGGATGTATTCAGAAGCACCCCCCAAAATGTGTTTCCTACTCAGATTTCTGGTGAAAATGACAAAAATCTCCAGGGTTAATGAGTTAAAGGACTCGTCTTTACCAATCACCACCATTTCACCTGTCTATGTGGGTTTGAATCCCAGGTATGGTCAGTGTGGGCATATGAGAAATTTTGCCAGTAGCTTTTTTGTGGGTCGGTGGTTCCTACTGAGATTTTCTATGGTTCTTCTTCCACCAGTTATACTAGCCACCATGTATTTAGCTTATCGTGTGTTGAAAAATGGCGTTAAACACACAGCAACAACAAAGCAGAGCAGTAAATTTGACCAAGTTAATAATTAACTAGAAACCTCTTTCCTGATTTATGTCCCCTCCTATGGCAAAATAGACATGTGCATGCAGATGAATGAGAGATGGTCAGGTTTGGATTGGGCATGCCCAAGTTTGCAAGGTACTTGAAAGTAGTGCTTTTGACAATATCACTCATACAAAACTGCACTTGTTTCTATGATTGATAAATGGCTGAATAGATCAGATATAAGAGAAATGTTTAGTACTATTATGGTTGACTTTTGTAATGCTTTTGATCTTGTAGGTCATGAAATTTTACTTGATAAATTGAAAATCCATCAGTGTAATGAAACTTTGTAAACTGGTTTACTTCTTAAATGATAGAGTGCAGAAAGTATCTCCATATGGTCACCTATCTGAAGGTAAACATTAATTGTGGAGTATGACAGTGCTCTATCATCAGACCTCTGTTATTCATTCTGTTAGTGACTTAAACCTTAAGATAGGAAATTTAATTTCTTCCACGGATGTCTATGAGAACATAGTTGGATTAAAACAAGACTGAAATTGAGAATAACTTACAAGATGCTCTTAATGGACTTAAAGATTACATTATATCAAAGCAAAAAAGGAATTGTTGTAAAAGCTTTCAATATTCTGGTCCTCTGGTATGGAACACCATTCCTAGTGACATAAGGCACTGGATCTTCATGGTTTTCTCTCCTGCTTTTTGCAGTTCTGCACAGAGTCCATTTTGTTCAGGTTCTTCCCGCATTCTTCCTCCAACAGATATACTGGCTGCCATGTATCGCCTAGCATGTGCTGAAAAATGGCATTAAGCCCTAAAAAAACAAACAAACAAACAAACCTAAATGAGAACAGACATCCAATATGGCAACCATGGAAGCCACCTTGAACATCTTGTCATTGAATCCACCTTTGAATATCATGTTATTGCTACTCATCCTCATAAGAAAGTCATATTGACATTGCTTTTTCACTGGAGGACATCTAATGAAGTCAAGTTGGTTCACAAAGAAAATGATTCCAATCTGACATTCAGTCTTTCAGTCAAATATGGCTGAGGCTTTGGCTGAGTTGAAAATCTTGTCACTCAAGAATATCAGGGATGGTTTCAGCATTCGGCTGTTCAAAAGAAGAAATGGTCTTATCTTATATTCCTGGATATTCTTTTCGGACAGTTGAGTTTAAGTCCATTCAGTGGATTCTTTGGTAGCCCAACCAGGCTTTTACATTGGGAAAATGATTGCCTGGCATTAATCGTTTTGTAGTCTCAGGCTCCTGTGGAATATATTTGTCTAATTATGTCAATTTAAAGTACTTCATTTAAACATGGTTCCTGTGATAAGGTATGGTCAAGGATGCAATTTCATTAAGTTGTAGTAAAATCATTTGTATCATGTACTTCATTATAAGGCAATCTCAGTATCAAGGTCATCATTATAACACAGTTCCTGTATAACGCAAGGAGGGTCATGGATCCCATTTTATTAAGTGTTAGTAAAAGTACTTGTATCATGTACTTCATTATAAGTCAGACTCAGTATAAAGCTCATCATTATAACACAGTTCCTGTATAAGGAATGGAGGGTCATGGATCCCATTTTATTAAGTGTTAGTAAAAGTACTTGTATCATGTACTTCATTATAAGTCAGTCTCAATATAAAGCTCATCATTATAACACAGTTCCTGTATAAGTATGATCATAGTGGTAGTAAAATTACATGTATGATGTACTTCATTAAAAGGCAGTATACTGTGTCAGGTCCACATGAACAACATTATAGTGAAGTACATCCTTAGTGGATTGTCTTTCCCAGCTTCATACAAGGGAGTTACTATAGGATAATGGTAGACCAGGTGCACACAGTGTGAATAAAAGTGTATCTGACAAGAATTTGTCTTCATTGACATCAAGACCCCATTCCATGTTTGCTACATATGTAAAGAGTTAGGAGGCTTGGTGGGAGTAATTCACTGAATCTCTAAATCATGAAAAGAGATTCAAGGTATGCCAATTACTCCTATACATTGGACTCTCTTACACTGAATACACATATATGAAAATCAAATGACTGCTGACCAGTCCGGTCAGGATAAATCCAAATTAGGGTTGTACAGTAGTAAGAAATTCTCCTACCTCCCCCCCCCCAACCTTAATTTTGAGGGTCCTTCCAAGTTAAAGTAGATCATATAGTCATTGAATTTGATAGGTGTGTTAATCACATACATTTGAAATCACCATAAAAAGTAAATGTTGGTGTTAATGACCTACTGTTTGTGTTAATGTGGCAATGCTAATTCTTTGGTTTCTATAATGTCAAGAAATGGCATTCATTAGAAGTTTCCTTGAAATTTTTATTTTCAATTATAAGAGTGAAAGAAGAGAAAAATGTTAGATTTGGATTGTTCACATGGATGGGAAACAACAACTCTTGTTTCATGGCAGTTCATTTGTATCGTTTCGTAGTACTTGTAACCCAGGTTCTTACTGGCTGATATCTAGGTATGTGTTACAGTTTGGTGTTTATGGTACTTGAGTATTTACACAATGTAGAGTTGCTCTACATCCTCTTCTTCCACCGGACATGTCCTCATTTTAGGTCCTCAAATCTATATAGATAGATGATACAGATACACAGACTATCTGGAGTGACCTCTTGTTTGAAAGTTCAAATACAGTGACCCTGTCATAATGTGCCACTTGAATGTGACCCCAACACATTGACTTAGAAATAGTATGTAACAAAGCATTTGCATTTCAACATTGATATTTAACATTTACCCGCAATTATTATTATGATGTTTATTATTTAGTTTTTGATGAAACTTCATTTTATAATACTTGAACAAAAGGATTTTGTAATTTACAGGTGTATGAAATAATGTAATCATAGATAAAGCTAATGGATGTTGATGCTGGCAAAGTGTGGTTGTACAATAGCAATGTGGCTATAGTACATAAACAGTATCAATGGGGTCATTGTACATACAACAGTATAGACAGGTTCTAATCCATAGACCAGTTATGATCTGCAATAAACAGAAGCAAGTTTACCTAGATTTCAGCCAATCAGAGACATGGTTGAAACTGGAGTGGCTGACATAGATTACTGGGTTAGGAGTTGGCTGAGATCTGTGTGAAAGGAATGTTGTTGAGGTCACCCACAAGAATAGTTCATGTAGGTGTGTATATACTTGCTTGCAAGTCCAGTCCTACTGCAAAACTGTGCAGACCTATATCTGCAGTCACATAATGCTCATGCAGATATGGGTCTATGCAGTTTGTTAGGATTAATCTGTCCAACAGACAGCATGAACCCTGACCTGCTGGTACATTATGCAACAGTACATCAGTCTGTTATTTGCAGCTGAACTACAGTTGTGAGTGAGGAGACATGGTGTATTTGTGGGAATGAGGTTTGCTGCTAAATAAAAAGTACAGACTTTGTATTAACACAAAGTTATTAAAATACAGTAAAGATGCGTGCATGTGGTAGTGTTTGCCAGTACATCACCACAATTATGGCAACATGTATATGGTGCCAACTAAAAAGTAAAATTTGAAAAAGATGAAAATAAAGAATTGCACATAAAACACTAACTTCCAAATCAATGTAAACAACATGTGATGTAACTTCCAAATCAATGTAAACAACATGGAATATAAAAGATTGTTCAGATTCTGGAAAAGGTATACAAAATGAAAGATAAATATAACACATGCAAAATTCTTGAAAAGATATGATTACAATAAAAGAAACAAAGGTATGGGAACTTAACAAAAATTTATGAAAATAATGGAAGATCTGCTGCTATTAATATAATAGTAACCTTGTATGCCTGCCATAATTCAGTTGTAATATTCAGTTCACAGTTCATTGAAACCATTGGTCTTTCTTGATTTTCCTAAATTTGATCCTCTCCTTTTCGAATTTCATTGAAATAAATATTCGTGAAGTATCACATCTGATTCAGCATATTTTTAGTCATAGAGTAGTAAGATAAATCCACACGCAAAACCTGTACTAGTGTGTTGGTGGTTTGGGGATCTAATCTTCCTTATTCATAAAACGTTGAATTTGTTGCAGACAGCTGTGATGACAACACGTCAATGCATATGTTGACATTTATTAGACATGGATATTTTTCATGGCGTTTTAGTTGTGGTCAGTTGCAATGGTCTTTTAGCAATATGTACAGTAGTATTCCATGGCTGATCTGATGTTTAACAACTTGCATGTCTATGTGGTTTAACACAACCTTACCATCCATAGCCATTTTGAATGACTGGACTGCATTGATGGACAAGCAGTATTGAGTGAAAAAGTCGGATGCAAATTTAGCTCATTCAGGTTAGTTTTGGTTGGTTTGGTGATGCGACTCCAGCATCATTGATTTAGCATGATAGTGTTAACGTTATGAATATCTCTGTGTGTGTGTGATTTAGATTTTTAACGTAGCTTTAACAATTTTTCAGTCATATCGCTACGATGTCTGCAGTGTGACAGTTTATAGTGATGTCTAGCACTGGGGCATCATGCCGCAGACATGTGGCATGATGTCCCACCCAGTCACATTATCCTGACACCAGGCCGACCAATCCTAACATTAACCTCTTAATGCTGAGCACCAAGCGAGGCAGCTGTTAGTACCATTTTTTTAAAGTCTTTAGTATGACTGGGCTGGGGTTCGAACCCGCAACCTCCCACATCCGAGGCAGACGCTCTAACCACTAGGCCACCAGAGCGGTTCGTTATGAATATCTCATGTAACTTCTATGATGGTTCAACAGAATACCAAAGTACAAAATGGATAGATTCATTTTACATTGTAACTCAAATTGGTCTGAATACTGTCAGTTAATCCATCCATTTTGTAATCTGGCACATTGTTAAATGTTCATAATAGTCCCATGACAAGATATTTTACCTCTCCCCCAGCTCTAGTCCTACATCTAAGACCTCGACGCTGATATTTATGTTTTGGGCGTCAGGGTCTTACTGCCTAACTAACGGTGTTGTGTAGTGTGTTTTGATTCAACTAGCATCGTAACGAAAGACAAATTTTCAGGAATATCTCACTCAACTGGCAACCAATAACGACACTTTTCTACAAAGTAAAGTCATAATGTTTTAGTCAGACTTTACTTACTCTGATGTCTTGTCCCTAATAAATTCAAATTCTCACAAAAGAAATGGACCTGTTTTCAAGTTTCATTGGCCTACATTTCAGTTGGCTGGAATGCGATGAAAGCCGGGAATGCCAAAATTGGGTTAAGTTTAATTACTATTCTTTAATGAAATGAATAAAAATATATTATGCCTATTGGAATTGTAAGCAACATTTCATTTCATTCAAGAAATATAGCCCGCACATGAACCTACTTGAACATACTTTGGCATACCTCGACTACCGTTGCATTTCAACAAATTCAAATGCATGTCAATGGAACATGAAAATGCATCCATTTGCTAGTGTCAGATTTTGATTCTACCAGGATAAAAACAGCACAGTAAGTATATTGATTACATATCAATTTGTGGAAGAGTGTCCATATGGGCTGCCAAGTGTGTGAGATATTCCTGAAACTTTGACTACTTGTTCCGATGTCAGTCGACATCTGAACATGCTATACAAGGCCGTTATTTGGGTAGTAAGACATAGCACTAAAACATAAATAACATGTGATACGTCTTACATGTAGGACTAACCCAGTTCTAACCATATCAACATGTAATCAAGTTTTTATTCTGTCTTTGCAGATGCAAACAAGGTGAATTATTTGACTATTTAACTCAGGTGGTCACATTGTCAGAAAAGAGAACCAGGTGAGAGGCTTTTGAAGTTTCATTTTATGTCAAAGAAACAATAGTCAGAAATAACACAACTTTGCATTCTCATTAACATGTGACATTCTGTAAAACTTGTACTATTCTTTTAACAATTTTGGCATTATATACATATGATATTTTGATTTGATAGAGAAAATTTCATGCAGATTGGGTCAAAATAACGAATTTATGTATGCATGTCATACAGTAGAAATCATCTGGGTGTCTAACCATCAGGATGCTTAGTCTGTGTAAGTTTATAAATTTATTTGCAAAGAATTGTTGCTGTCAACTTGATTAAAATGTGAAATCTCTGAAAACTTTGAACCAAGTCTGATGTGTTCATTGATATAGATTTTGACATGTGCTAGCATTGTTATATTGAAGTGCCCAAAACATGTTATTTATATGTTCTATCTCACACACACACCCCACACACATTGTGCATTATTTTAAGGCATTGCATATATTCATTGACATTATTCACAAATTATTTAAAATGTATTCTATATTTGGTATTTTTGGCTTTTAATAGAATTTAAAAGGAAAAAAAAAAAACATTTGCGGTGTTAATTACTATAATTAAAGAAAACAGTGACCTTAAAAATATTCCTGAGATATTTGATTGTCAGTCTAGGGTGATCAAATGATGGGAATCAAACCCAGAACCTTCAAGTCCATTGTCTGTTGCCTTAATTACTGAGCCAATGCAGCTCCTTAATGGTGGGGATCCTAGAAGTGTCCAGGTTATGATTCAAGGGAGGATGGGAGCTCCCCCTCCTCGTTAATGCCAAGTTAAGTGTATATACTTCAGCTCTGAGGCTGTGAACAGTTCCCATTTTTGTTCTACCATTTCAAGGTCTCTGAAGTGAATAATTTCTTTTCAGTTTACAATGATTGAAATTAACATTATTTTTAGTTACTTAAACAAAAGTAAAATATGTTATAAGTTAAAATTTCGAGCATAGAGATCATATACTTACAAATTTTGAATTTTTGTCTCGATTCATAAGTACTGTGTGCCCTTCATCAGTTTTCCAGCTTATGTTGATGCTTTGTAAAGCATGCTAGTATATAAGGTATTGGCCATATGACATGTGGTAATCTTGTTAGCTGCTGGCAGTCAGTTTTGAAGACTTCTTGCTTTACAGATTTTAACATTTATTTTCACATTACTGTAATATTTTCTTTTAAATTGTTGCATTCACTTGACTTTGTACTTTTTATGATGTGTAGTCAGTTTATAATTGCTATTGATGACAACTTGACAGGATGTGACCAAATTTTTAGGACCACATCCTGGTAAAGCTCCATTGGATTTGTTCAGATGATGCTGATCTATCATCAGATTTGGCTGCTGTTACTAAATACAGGGGGTCCCCTTGTGGCCAAGTGGTTTGAAAAATTTTCATTTACCGATCACTGCTGTCTCACCTTTGTATGTGTTGGTTTGTGTCTTGGATCAGCCAATGTGGTCATGTGAGAAAGCTTGCTAGTAACTTCCCATGGTTCTGTGGATCTTCTGGGGTTTTCCTGGGTTCTTCCTTCACCAAATATACTGACCACCATGTATGGCCTGTCATTGCTGAAAAATGGCCTTAAACCCATAGCAACCAACCAAATATAGAAAAACCTGTGAACAATTCACAAAACACTGCTCAGCAAAGTTTGACCAAACCTGAAGAAAGTTAATGCCTTGAATGGCTTTAAAATTTCTTCAAATGCTGCCATCCATCCACAGATATGGAAAACTTTACTAAAAATAGAAACCATCTAAGCCACTCTCCAGAAACAACTTTAGAGATGTTGACAAAGTTTGCCAGATGAAGGCTTTTGAAGTTTGTACAAATGATGCCAATTTCTTTGTCAAATATGGATACCTTTACCAATAAGGAAAAAACTTTAAACTAGATTGTTAGAAGCTCTTCTACGGAATTTGTTTTTACCAAATTTGACAGAAAACATTTTGACATGAAGGGCTTTCAGATTTGTACAAATGATTCTGATTTCTACTTTTACAAAATATACAGAATCCTTAGAACGACCCTTTAAGAATTACTCACAAAGTTTGACAAAAAGCATCTTGATATGAAAGGCTTTTTAAATTTGTACAAATGAATAAAATTCCCATGTTTAAACATTCAGACACTGATATTACAGCTTGCCATGCTTTTACATGAGACAGACATATCTCACAATGATTATACTTGAAACTGGCATCATATCTCATAATGATTATCCATGAGACTGGCATCATATCTCAATGATTATACATGAGACTGGCATCATATCTGCAGTGAGACATTGACATTACATCTCACCATGTTTTTATATCAGACTAGCATCATGTCTCACAGTTCTTATATATGTGATATAACATCTCATCTTGCATATGTAGGTGAGATCATAACTTCTGGCAAATCTTACTACAGCTATATATGTCATTAAGTGGCTTGCTGATTGTGTGTGTGTGTTGGACTGCAGTTTGAAATTTTATTTTTAATTAGAATTTAACCATATTAATTGCAGGGTTATAATGAAGCAGCTCTTTGATGTTGTAGAATTTATCCACAGCAAGAAGATTGTTCACAGAGATCTTAAGGTAAGAACCAGGTTCACAGATCTCAAAGTTAGAACCCAGAAAGTCGAGATTAAAAAGGATCATTCAAGAATGCTTATTGTATAAAAATCGGTGAATTAATTAGAATAATTTCTGCATTTTGCTTGGTAAGTAAAGATTAAAATAGTTTTTGCATCTGTAAAACCAATGACAAAAAATACTGTATTCATTAGTAGAGAACATTTGAATCTCATAGGCTTAAGGTCTAATCTCATAGGCTTAAGGTCTTTAATACTATTCACACATGACAATCATTACTCATTTGGCATAATCATTATGCTTTTTTTTCTTTATTCCGATTTACATTTGCCTATATATCGATTATGCTTTCCCTGTATATTAAAACATAAAATAAAACAGTAAAAAGTTTTGTCATTTTTATCATCTTCTTAATCCAAATAATCATATAAATTTGAGTATATTCTGTAAAGAAAGACTGCTGCAAAAGAATAGCACAAGAGTTAATTTGTCCATTCTATACCTACATGTACTTTCCTCATTTTCTATTTATAGCAACTGTATATGACCCATTTCCAAAAAAACAGATGGGTTTTTTTAATATGAAAGATTTTTTGCAGTTTCATTATTTTGGTAAACAAGTTAGGTAGCAGAACAGTCTGTACTTTTAATGAAAATGGCACCATATGTTTAGCGAAAGGGGATTTTATGGTGTGTCTTGTGAATGAAATTTTTAGAGCAAATGGATCGTTTCAAACTTAAAAACATAATTTGATCAGAAAAAAGACAAATCATAACCGCCTTTACAAATTTGAAAAGAAGAAAATGATATTGATGTAATACAGCACTTAGATTGAGCACAAAAGAATTTGTGGACTTCAAGACCATTCAGCGAAAGTTAGGCATGTAGAGTAGTTGAGTGTTGAATATAAACAAGTTGTCAGTTTGTTTCGTGTTTGCATTCTGGTTCAAATCCACCTGGATTTTGCCCATATTTGCCAAGAATTTTGACCTGCTGCAGGTCCAGGTTAGCAAAAATAAACACTTTATGCTCAGATTCTGCTTTTTTGTCATTTAGATTAGCAAAAATTCTGCTTATACCTCTCCCTGGGTTAGCATGTATGAGTATGACCTTGTAACATCATCTATGACATCAGAACGTAATATCACAGATGTCTTTTACTGTCACATCATTATAAAACGTTGATTTCAAGTGATAAATTCTTGTACGTTTGTATAGGAAGAAATTTCAAGGTAAAATCTCAATAGGGGGAATTCTCAATTTTGTTTTCTCAAAGAACTGAAATAGCCTTTGAAAAGTGCTAATTTTAACGCAGAGTAAATGCATGTATGTATATGTTTGAGACCTTGTTTTTCAGAGGCTTGTATTTAGGAGATGATCCTTAAGGATAAGAAGACATTAAGCTAAATTAACTGTTACAAATTGAGTTTTATGGGCAGTGGGTTAGCATAACTATTGAAATTGATACATGTGACAGTAAAACACCATTAACATCATCAAATCCACCAACATAAGATGTGATGGCAAAAACATGAACATAAAACTTCATAATAATGAAGATTTGGATTTTAGAAAGTAATGTCTTGCATTTGATGTGATACGAATAGAAGGCTTTGCTGAAATGGTCAAGCTACAGTAGCAGTATTCTCAGAGAAACACTAGGAGTGAGGACAAAACTATTAATTTTGGACTAGTGGTCAGTGTTGGACTAGCTATCGTGTTGGATTAGTGGTCAGTGTTGGACTAGCTATCAGTGTTAGACTAGTGGTCATTGTTGGACTAGCTATTAGTGTTGGGCTGGTGGTTAGTTTTGAATTATTTATCAATGTTAGATTAGCTATTAGCGTTGGATTAATGGTCAGTGTTGGGACTATTTGTCAATGTTAGATTAGCTATTAATGTTGGACTAGTGGTCAGCGTTGGACTAACTATTATTGTTGGACTAGCTGACAGCTTTGCTCAAAATATTAAAGCTATTGCCTGAACTTTGGCAAACTACTTCTTGACTTTTATCTGGTAAACAGATCTTAAAACATCACAAAGGGAGTCTGGGCATACATCTATCTGACATTATTTCATGGATTCTAATGCCAGTTATTTAGATTTTCAGCCAATCTGAAAACACTGTACAGTTGTCAAAGTATTTTAGAATTGTAGGTAAATAAGAATGTAGACGGTGTTCATTTTTCTCAAAATTGTGTTTTACTAGACTATATTAGGATCACTCCTCTAAATGCCAGCTGCATTTCTGAATTGTGAAGTCACTTTTCATTGAAATAATAATCAAGTTTATTATATATTTTAACTATTTTACAGCCAGAGAACATATTATTGGATGATAATCTCAACATCAAAGTGTCCGATTTTGGCTTTGCCATAGTATTAGAAGATGGAGAAGAACTTACAGGTAGGTCATTATCCTCTTGACATATTTAATGATACCTGATACACCATAAAATACTCGCTTATAAGTTGAGTCCACCTGCAAACTGCATGGACCCAGATCTGCAGTTGCATAATACACCAGCAGATTTGTGTTTGTTTGAAGTAATCATTGGAACAGACAACCCTGATTTGTTCACGCATTACACTGTGGCAGATCAGGATCTTTGTTGTTTGCAGTTGGACTCAACTGATAGGCAAGTATATATGGTACTGTTGTAAAACAAATTGAGTAATGAAATAAGTTGTTTTTAAACTAAAGTTTTCAAGCAATTTTATAAGTGTATCTTTACATAAAGACTTTTCAATGTCTCCTCCCCCCCCCCCCATCTCCCAAATCAGATATGATGCTTGGATTACAAATTTATCATCAGAATTTGGCGGTCTTGATAAGGGACTTGAGGTCTCCTGGACATTGACCTGAACAGATTATGTGATAGTGTGTTGTCCATCATCTGTTTGTCTGTTAGCACAAGTTTGTTATCACTACTTCTCCTAAACTACTTGCAGTGTTTCATTGAAACTTCACAGACACACATTTGTCCTGTGGTCTAGTTGGTCCTAAATGAAAATATTGCTGCTTGGAATCCTATATAGCTGCCACAGTAACCATTTTAAAATAATGTTGTTGCTACTCCTTCATAAGGATGGTCATATCAGCATGGAGTTCCATTTAAAAACTTGAGGTCTTGTTGGTCCTAAATAAAAATGGTGATGGCAGCCATATTGAAATTTTCTGTTATCGATACTTCTCCTGAATGGTCATATCACCATGGGGCTTTCACTAAAAGACTTCTGATGATATATAGTTTGGTTCTAAATGACAATGGTGCCAATCTGACATCCAATATGGCAACCATGGTAGCCATCTTGAAAATCTTGTTATTGCTACTCCTCCTAAGTAAATGATCATATCAGCATGGGTTTTTTTGGGGCTGCTCTGGTGGCCTAAGTGGTTAGAGCATCCACCTTGGATGTGGAAGGTCGCATGTTTGAACCCTGACCGAGTCATACCAAAGACTTATAAATATGGTACATACAGCAGCTTCACTTGGTGCTCAGCATGAAGAGGTTAGTGTTAGGACTGATCAACCTGTAGTCAGGATAATGTGACTGGTTGGGATATCATGATACATGTCTGCAGCATGATGCCTCTGTGCTAGACATCACTATAAACTGACATACCGCAGACATAGCGATATGACTGAAAACTTGTTAAGTTATATTAAAAATCCAAATCAATCACACACACAACATGGAATTTTCACTGAAAAACTTACTATGATGTCTAGTTGGTCCTAAATGGAAATGGTACTGATCTTTTGTCAAATATGGCCTCCTCAGTGACCGTCTTGAAAATCTTGTGCTCCTTCATGAATAGATGGTCACAACACCATGGGGATTTCACTAAAAGACTTCTCATGATATCTAGCTGGAAATTTTTTTCTCACTATTCCTTGTTAAGGCATGGACATATTGACATTGGTTTTCATAGAATCACTTCTCACTATATGTTGTTGGTCTTAAATAAAAATGATGCTGATGTGACCTCTCAAATTGTGAATGTTCTTCTTACAGCTACTTCTAAAGAGATGATTATCCCAGACTCTTGGTCATCTGTACTGGCTTGTAACAGCTACTTCTGAACAGATGGTTATCCCAGACTCTTGTTCATCTGTACTGGCTTGTAACAGCTACTTCTGAACAGATGGTTATCCCAGACTCTTGGTCATCTGTACTGGCTTGTTACAGCTACTTTTGAACAGATGGTTGTCACAGACTCTTGGTCATCTGTACTGGCTTGTTACAGCTACTTCTGAACAGATGGTTATCCCAGACTCTTGGTCATCTGTACTGGCTTGTTACAGCTACTTTTGAACAGATGGTTATCCCAGACTCTTGGTCATCTGTACTGGCTTGTTACAGCTACTTTTGAACAGATGGTTATCCCAGACTCTTGGTCATCCGTATTGGCTTGTTACAGCTACTTTTGAACAGATGGTTGTCCCAGACTCTTACTCATCTGTACTGGCTTGTTACAGCTACTTTTGAACAGATGGTTATCCCAGACTCTTGGTCATCTGTACTGGCTTGTTACAGCTACTTCTGAACAGATGGTTATCCCAGACTCTTGGTCATCTGTACTGGCTTGTAACAGCTACTTCTGAACAGATGGTTATCTCAGACTCTTGGTCATGTGCACTGGCTTGTTACAGCTACTTCTAGATTTTTATCAAAACCAGATTGGTGATATATCTAAAGATTACCCTGAATAAATTCATTTGATTAATTTGGATTTTTGGCTCTGCTGGTAATGGAGATAACAAAATTTTAGGAAATTTCTATTGGGCACCCATGGATCCTAACAATCGGTTACCGGGGTACCCGATCAAAGCGAAATTCTATTAACTCTGAACTTGAACTGCTTTGTTGTAGGTTCATACATGCCAATGTCTAAGAGAGGTATAAGTGTAATTATTACTAATAGAAGTGGCAAAAAAGTATAATCTGAGTATAAAACGAGCAATCTATATATTACATGCCATAATTACAAAAAACTGTATGAAAAACATATCATTTTTGCTACTTACCTGGATCTGCAGTTAAAATTCTTGTCACGAATCGGCCTAAATCCATGTGGATTAGTAGTTAGTACAAGAGTATAGACACAAAAGAACCTGATAATTACTTATGCATGACACTCACTTTAACTAGTCTTAACAGTAACTTTCGCAAGTAGTCATCAAGTCTACAAATGATGACTGCTATATTACATCACTGTGAAATTCTTATTTCAGAATTTTAAAGTGCTATTGATTTGTCCTTTTCCAGATGCAACATATGTTTGAGCTTAACAATATCCCTCTGCTCTAACATTTTTCAGTCATATAACATCCATCAGACACAACGATAAAGCCCATTTATTATCTTTATATGATGCCATTTATTTTCAGTGTAGTCCGCTATTTATGTGGGTATCAAAATAGACTGAATCTGTGACATGTGGTTTCACATTCAAGAAATTCTGTTTTCTTGGAACTGTAATAAGGAAATTGGACGGAAGTTGAGTGATGAGCACAGGACTCGTATCGTTGTTTACAATTTAACGATCAGTCAATATATGTACTATATAATAATACAAAAATAAGTTATAAGTTGGTGCAGTACGTCATTTTCCATTGGCCAATGAGAGTGCAGTATTCCATTCCGAGAGTTGTACTTGCATATTAAGCAGGTGCGATCATGGCACTGTCAAACAGCATTGTGGGAAAAGGTCTGGCATTCCTTTACGGTATGATAGTAAGCCAAACTTTGAACAGGCATAGAAAGTTGCATGCCTGAGCTATGAATCAGTACCAAATTTAATACGCTGTGCGAAATCTAGCTTGAAATACCAGCGTTGATTCTTAAATAGGTTGCGCGAGAAAGGAGAGAAGTGTCCTCAGTCGTATTATTATATTGTACATGTATAACAAGTTAATTCTAAGCAAAGATATGAGCCCCTGTGACGATGAATAAATGTTCATAAACATGAACATCGAACTAGAATCTTTATTCTGTCTCAATTTCAGCTTGGAAACATGTTTGAGGGGGGGTGTGATTTTTTTTGTGGTCTCTTTTTCTTTTTTAAGGTCTGCACAGTTTTAAAATTTTATTACCCATTGTTATCAGGAACGGGCGGGTACCCGAGTATCTGGGTACCCATTGGCATCTTTAGCTGGTGATAGACCAGAAGAGCTTATGGAATGGTCTGTCATCTGCCTTAGATGGGGGAGGTCGCAAGTTTTTTTTTGAGCCCCAGCCAAGTCATAACAAAGACTAATAAAAATGGTACTAACAGCTGCATCACTAGGCACTCGACATTAAAAGGTTAGTGTTTGGACTGGTCAGCATGGTGTCAGGATAATGTGACTGGGTGGGACATCATGCTACATGTCTGCAGTGTGATGCCTCAGTGCTAGACATCATTATAAACTGCCACACTGCAGACATTGTAGCAGTAGAACTGAAATTTTTTAAAGCTACATAAAAAGTCCAAATCACACACACACACACACAGTATGACCACAGTGGAAGCCATCATTGCTACTCCTCCTGAATGGAAAGTCATATTGACATGGGTTTTTCACTACAAGACTTCTTGCACTCTGTAGTTGGTCCTAAATGAAATTGGTGCTATCTGATGTCTAATATATCCACTATAGTGTCATTTTGAACCTTTTATTAAAATCCACTCCACCTCATATTAACATTGGGGTTTCACTAAAAGACATCTTATGATTTCATGCTGGTCTTATTTGAAAATGGTAGTGATCTTGTGTCTAATATGACTAATACAGTGGCCATAGTGAAAATCTTATTGTCACTACTCCATCTGAATGGATGGTCATATCATCATGGAATTTTCACAAAAGATAGATGGTCCTAATAAAGATCATGCTAATCTGAGGTCCAGTATGACCACCACAACAGCCAGCTTGAAAATAGGGATGTTGCTTCAGCTCCTGAACAAAAAGACATATTGACATGGGTTTTTTTTAAGAGAATTCTTATAATGTCTTTGTTGGTCTTACTTGGTATGCCTCAGATACCCAATATGGCTACCACAGCAGTCATCTCAACAAACTTGTATAATTTTTCCTTTTGAATGGATGGTTACATGAACAGAGTTTTTACTAACATACTTATGATGTCTGGTTGGTTGTAGATGATCCCCAATATGGCCACTGCAATGACCATCTGGAAAATCTTATTATTGCTACAGTACTTTTCATACATGGCTGGTCATATTGACATTGTGCTTTCACCAAAATAATTCTTATAATTTTTAGTTGGTTCAAAATGGACATGTTGTGAATATGATATCCAGTATGGCCACCATGATAGCCATTTTGAAAATCTGTTGTCTGCTCCTACAAAATGGAAAGTCGTATCAGCATGGCATTTTCATTAGAAGACTTCTTAATAATGTCTAGTTGGTCCTAAAGAAAATTAAGCAGACTGACTATCAATATGACCACAATGATAGCCATCTTAAAAGCAACCTCTGCTCCTCCCAAACAGGTGGCTATATCAATACAATTTTTTCACCAGTAGGCTTCTTATGATAACCAGGTTGGTCCTACGTGGAAATGGTGCCAATCATACTCTCCCTGAATGTATAGCCATATTGACTTTTGGGATTTGATCAAATGGTTTCTAAAGATGTGTGCTTGGTTGTAAATGAAAGTGGTGTCAATTTGACATCCAATATGTCTACCACAGCAGCAAATTTGAAAAGCTTCTTATCACTGAAGAATATCATGTTTGAGACAGGTTCATTGATCTTATGTGAAAATTTCTGGTTCATTGTCACTGCTAAGAATTTTGTACCACATGTAAGGTATCTTAAACTTGAACTGCTGTGTCACAAAATTTGCAGTGTTGGAATTTCTCAAGAATATCAGAGATGGTTTATATACTTAGCAGTTAAAAGGAAGAAAAGGACAGAAGACACTGACTTATCATGGATTCCTAAAAATTCTCTTCAGCCAGTATATTCAGTCAGTGGAGTTTTGTTGAACTTCACATTTATTCTAGTGTGAAAATCACTTCCTTACAGTGTTGCATGAGACAATAAATATGCCAGTATTGTCCTTATAGTATTCTTGCGTGTGCGTGTGTGTGTGTGTATATATATATATATATATATATATATATATATATATATATATATATATATATATATAGGATGCAACAAACTCATGATACTGTCTGTTGTAGAACTGTGTGGTACACCTGGCTACCTTGCCCCAGAAGTGCTGGCTGTGTCAATGTATGATGATGTTCCTGGTTACGGGCGGGAGGTAGATATTTGGGCATGTGGTGTCATTATGTACACTTTGCTGAGTGGTGCACCACCATTCTGGCACCGGAAACAGATGCAGATGCTTAGGATGATAATGCATGGAACTTACTCATTTGGTTCACCAGAGTGGGACGACATCAGTCAACCACCAAAAGATCTGGTAGGTACAACAGTGTACTTGTATCTTTAACGGGACTCTCTAGTTTGTAATGGCTGTTTGGTTATATTTCTGAATTCCTATTTCATAAAAAATTTCTGAATTTGCTTACTTTTTTCCCCCAAAAGACAACTATGATTAAAATACCAGAAGTGTCAAATTCTTAAAATACTAATTGGATATGGGGCATGTTATTAATTATTTTTAGTGATCCAACTATCTGCATATATTATTTTGGAAGTTAACAATGAGGATAATCTATTTCAGATTTCCAAACTTCTGGTGTTAGATCCCAAGAAGAGACTTACAGCCACTGAAGCACTGAATCACCCTTTCTTTAAAAGGGAGGTAAGTTGACAGGCTTTAACAAGCTATTATTATTGATAGACTTGCCAGTGTTTTGGGTTGTGTTTTTTAAAATAGTGTTGATCGATTATTTATTTATACATGGCTGTATATCCCATTTAGTATCTTGACTCAAAAAATTAATTTATTCATATCTGTATAGTCCATTAAATGTAATATGACTGCCTTAAAATTATTTATTCATGGCTTTGTAGCCCATTTGGTGTCCCTTGACTGCTAACAGGGGTCAACTTAAGTCCTTCCAGGACAACAAAGTGAAAAGGAGCTTCATAAATTTATAAGGAGTTGAATTGTATCTCCAGAAATTTCATAAATTGCAGGCAGTTTTCAAAATTACATTACTTAAACATTGTTGTTAATTGTTTGAATCATTTGATGCTTTGAGCAGAAGAGCTACCAGAATATTAAGATGCATATATTTGTCAGATGCTTCCAGTAGGAGAACTTCCATTCAAGATGTAAACATTATTGTGATTTGGGGAATGTGTGTTTATATATAGTGTGACTCCACTATAACATGATGGTTTGGGTCCATAAAACATGACTATGTTATGTACCGAACCATGCTATAACCAGCCAAGTCAGTTAGCTGAATAAAATGATGCATGCACCATAAAAATGGCCATAGGTGGGGGTGGGTATGAAAGCAAGAACAACGATACATGCTTCATTGGTACAGTTACCATCTTAAATCAAATCATATTAAATATCAACTTGTTCCATATTAAACAAGCACTTGAAACAGTGGTTATATGTTTAATATTTATTTTTATATATACAAAATCTGCAGCTTAAGCTTAAATATTACATGTACTCACCTGTTGAATTTTTCCATCAAAAATGTGCATAAGAAGAATAATTTCTATAATAAAAACATTTGCTAGGTCCTTTCAAATCCATTTCATTTCTTGCTAATACGTTCATGCAGATTTATGAAATGAGTCGGTTCCCCCCCCCCATCCGCAACATTAATATTTGCTGGACATGTCCAAATCATTGGATTTCTGACCGACAATAAAATGCATAATTCAGATGCAGAGATTCTAAAACAAACTATGTATTTAGGCTTTAATAGTACATGTACATGTACGTCAACTGAAAAGGTCAAAGGTTTTGACCTAGTATTGCTCTTGCAGCAAGAATTCAGAATTCAGTGGTGTATGTATACGTAAACTGCCTGAATCTAGTTTACGAGTAAACCAATCAGTTCTATGTGTTCAGAGCGAGCACCTTAAAAAAAATTTGAGTTATTCTCTAAAGGACAAAGGAAAAAGAACCCAGTATTCATTTACACATTTGTTTTAGTTGTGTTTGTTTGATTTGGATTTTTAACATAGCTTAAACAGTTTTTCAGTCATATTGCTATGATGTCTACATTGCGGTAGTTTATAGTGATGTATAGCACTGGGGCATCATGCCACAGACATGTAGCATGATGTCCCACCCAGTCACATTATCCTGACACCAGGTTGACCAGTCCTAGCACTAACCTTGATATGCCGAGCGCCAAGCTAGTACCATTTTTATAAGTCTTTGGTATGTCTTGGCAGGGGTTCAAACCCGCATCCTTCTGCATCCAAGGCGGATACTCTAACCACTTAGACCACCAGAGTGATACATTGTTTTATAACTATGACTTTGCAGAACAGTAGGGAGTAGAATTTTTGATTATATTAACCAATCTCTCCCCACCCCAATAAATGGTTTTGTTCCAATCAGTGTTGACTCTGTAAGGACAGTTTGCTCTGTATATGTGAATGATTTGAAGCTAGAAAATAAAATGGGTTCATGATAATGGATGGGGTTTATTTTACATGTGTATGGCAGTGACAACAAACTGCAGACAATTTGGGAAATAAACTTGTTTCAGAGAGTATTTATGACTCGTGATTGAGCAGGCATCAATATTCTATTGTTTTCCCTTAAAATGGTTGGTAAAAAATTTCTTGATTTATAAATTCAGTTAAGACCTTTTTTAGACCATATTGTTTGCATGGCTTGTGAACACTAAATCTTGAAGCTAAATGCATTTGCTTTAACTCTGGACTTAATCCTGAATCCTGTCTGGAGCTTCATGCTTCTCAATTCTTTATCCTGTTATCCATTGTAAATAATCTCTAATTAACACTTTGTCCCATATTTGTTTGAACAACTTAAGGAACAGTGGGGTCATTTTTATAGGAAATGCTGACTTTTTATATAGTATTCACTGGTCAGCTGACTGCATGATGATTGATAAACACCACAATGCCACATGTGCTTGTTGGCAGCTTTCTTGTACAAACATGAAGACGGAGTGTCTTAGCGTACCATCATGCAGTATTCTAAGATGTGCAGAAGATTGCTTTTTCTATGGTCTAGTTGGTCCTAAATGAAAACGGTACTGCTTGGATCCAATATGGCAACAACATCTTGTAGGTTATCAATGTTACTCCTAAACTGTTTGGATGGAAGTTGTGAAACTTGCTCACACTATCATTTTTAGTTCTATTTGTCACTAAATGTAATTGATGCTGATCTGACCTGCAACATCATCACCACAGTCACCATCTTTGGTATTTCTCAAGAATATTTCATATAATTTCACAAGCCAGTAGATTCTATGTACCAAAGAAATGGATTTATATTGAAGACTTTTCAGTTATTCTTAGCTGGTATAGCATCAGTCCCTTTGAGTGACCAATATGTGTTGAATTTACATGTTTTGTTTTTTGTTTTGTCTTTTAACAAAATGTATATATTTTTTAATTGCAGTTGGCCCCTGAGAAACAGTTTTATGCCAGGAGGACATTCAGGGTATGTTTCACCTGATATTTCTATCATAAGTTTTAAGATTTATAACCTGCAGGCTTGGTAATGTACCCCCCACCCCCACCCACCCCGGAGTGTCACAAGAAGTGACTAATAGAGATAGCGTTCAGCATTGGTATGTGTCCCGTGATCTCAGTCCTGAGATGGCCTTGGAGTTTTTTTTAATAAAAGTACAGTTTGCATAAAATCTTGGACTTTTTATTTTAAAGATTTATCCTTCTTTACCATTATCATTTTTTTATGTGCCTTTTTGGGATACCTAAACTTACGTAGCACTATATAGCCAGGATTGTGTTTATGTACCAGTTGTAACAGGATGATCCTGGTTGGGGTCAGATTGTAGTGAAGACACTAAGAGCAATTGTGCAGATGAGATGTTTATGTATATGTGATTGGAAAAATTATTAAATCTGACACCAGACTCATTTGCATAAATTCCAACAAGTATTTAACAAAATGATGTGCACTGAGTTAAGCAACTGATATAAGAAAAATGGTATTAATAATTTAAATGAATCTTAACATGTAACTAAAATGAGTAATCAACAAGAATGAATGAATAGAAATTAACCAAATATGATTGATGGATCTATCACCATGGGTGGTCAGTGATTAGAAATTAATCAGAAAAAAATATACAACAATTGGTCACTTAAAGTGCTCTCATTATGAATGTACACACGTGATAATTCATCAAGGGCAAATAAAGTATGTAAACTTGTACAATTATGGCTGTTTGCTTCACAAGCTGGATTTATACTAGTGTATATGCTTTCCACTCAAATAGTGATACTGTTTAAATTAGATTTTAAATTAGATTTTCACTCAGATATTGATAATGAAAAATTAGATTTTCACTCAGATATTGATAATGATAAGTTAACAAGAATGGGACATATAACTTGTGGTCTCCAGTTGACTACAAAGTATCTTCTGTCCAACCGCTCTTTCGGATGATCAAGGATCCACCATGAACGGTCTGCCTCTCCCAGTCTGCTGGTGGATCTCAAGAACCCTTTTTATTTCCTGTAGACCCATTGGCCCTGAAGCTTTGGTGTTTTAACACAAGATAACCACTATCTTCCCTCTGTGCCAGTGTCATCACCAACAGCAGCACAGGTTATACACCAACCCACCAAGTACCACAACTCGGCATCCAAACAAGCACCATGGCTGAGACCACACCATCAAATTGAGACACATGGTCACTCCAGACAAACAGAACTACAGCTGCCAAACAGCCCCAAGAGCTCTACAGCTACCCAACACACACGCAGCTTCAACACAACTGAAAATATGTCTAAAGCCATGTAGTAAATGTCATGTATACAATGCAATGATGTACGTTGATTATTTCATAGTAAATGATTTCATTGGGGCTACTTTACAAGATTATTATCAGAATAAACAGGTTCACATGTGAATCTGCATCTGACAAAAGAATTTAGCATAACCTTTAGAAATTACATTTTCTCCTTTAATACATGCAACATTTAAGTGGACAGTTCATCTATTCAGTTATAAATTGATAAGCTAAAAAAAAATAATAAAAATATAATAAATCTAATAACATGGCATTATATAACACGGGTCCAACTACCTGTAAAATTTAGAATAAATATTAGGACGTCTGATAAATCAAACAATTCAATCCTAATACGGATAGCCGAAAGCATACAGCTTTATAATTCACATACCTCTACAGCTGAAGATCTTGCTCCGCAAAGTAGACAACTCCTTTACAAGTCCTTTTGTATTGTAAAGTTACTGTTCTATCTAGGGTCTATAAATAGCCTGGATATAATGCAAGCCACAGCCAGTGAGCCCAGGGTGTATGAGTTTTCTCATTGCAAGTACCTGTGCAGCATAGAGTGAAGTGAAATCAGTCCATGGACAAGAAACTCAGGCACATGTTAGTTTAGATATAATACATAAACATTAAACATACACGTTCGATTGACACCAATAAACCATGTACATGCATACCTACCTACCCCTTGTTAATCAAAGCTGTTCCAGATTTTAAGTGTAAATTTGTGGGCATTTTTGGAAGTTTTTTTTTTTTTTTTTTAAGACTTGACCACCCATCAATAACTAGACCAGTCAACATAATACACTAAGAATAACCTTATTGTGGTCATCACACCATCACTACCATATTTAATTAAGTGCCATTTCAGCACCCTCAACCCCAGTTTATCAGCCCAGATGATAGAACATGGGAATCATTTCTGTACATAAACAGAAACTGGATAACAACTGTTGGTTTTAAGTAGGGCAATTCGTCAATACAAGTCAGTCAATCCACATATTTTATCTCCATAAAATCAGAGGGGAATTGTACAGCTTTACTTTCTTGCCTACTGCATTTAGGAAAGTGTGTAACAGTTCTACTCCTGATGCAGAATTCCTGACCTGTACAGAATAGACGTGTGCATAGACAACTGTAAAGGTGATGCTTGAAAATAGGTGCTATCCAATTTTTAACCCAATTCTGTACAATGATCTGATGTTTAAAATTTAACATGTTGGTATATAGATATGTTAATTTCTGGATTATTAAAATGATGATGCTATTAAAAAAAAAATTACAAACAATTATCGTAACAGATTCTTATACATCAGTTTTTGCCCACAGGGATGATCAGTTGGTTCTAAGCACAACGTGTTTAATATTCATTGAAGCTATCACCAGTCTTTCATCATTTCCATAATTTAGTGGACACCGGTGTACTTTAGAGAGAGTACTTAGGTTTGAACAAAAATATCACTAGGAATGGTTAGTCAGCATGGGATGAGGTTAGCTTTAAATGAGGTTAATGACATTTTCAAATCTGCTGCTATGACTTGTATTTTCTTCTGTCTACAAAGTATTACACTAGCAATGTGCATTAAAGTTGAACCAGGTTCAAATGGCAAACTTTTTGATCCTGTCTTTCTTATACTGTGAAATCTAAATGTTTCCAGGTATAATGAAAATGAATTGTTAGGTGCTTTGTTGTAATAGACAGAAATAAAAATTTGGAAGCATTAGATGACCTTTTATGTTGATAAAAATGTTACTCAGATCATATACATGTGCTTAAAAGTTGGGAGCAACTGTAACCTGCAGTAACCCAGATCTGCAGTCATATAATGTGCCAGGATATCTGGGTCTTTGTACATTGTTCAAAGTAATATATTGATCTGTCCATGCATTATGCAGCAGTTGTATACACAAGTATATAAAGTTTGTATACACAAGTATATAAAGTTTGTATACACAAGTATATAAAGTTTGCATACACAAGTGTATACACAAGTATATAAAGTTTGTATACACAAGTGTATAAAGTTTGCATACACAAGTATATAAAGTTTGCATACACAAGTATATAAAGTTTGCATACACAAATATATAAAGTTTGCATACACAAGTATATAAAGTTTGCATACACAAGTATATAAATTTTTGTATACACAAGTATATAAAGTTTGTTTACACAAGTGTGTAATGTTTCTATGCACACGTATATAAAGTTTGTTTGCACAGGTATATAAAGTTTCTATGCACAAGTATATAAAGTTTGTTTACACAAGTATATAAAGTTTCTATGCACAAGTATATAAAGTTTGTATACACAGGTATATAAAGTTTGCATACACAAGTATATAAAGTTTCTATGCACAAGTATATAAAGTTTGCATGCACAAGTATATAAAGTTTGTATACACAAGTATATAAGGTTTGTATACACAAGTATATAAAGTTTGTTTGCACAAGTATATAAATTTTTGTATACACAAGTATATAAAGTTTGTTTACACAAGTATATAAAGTTTCTATGCACAAGTATGTAAAGTTTGTATACACAAGTATATAAAGTTTCTATACACAAGTATATAAAGTTTCAATGTACAAGTATATAAAGTTTGTATAAACAAGTATATAAAGTTTTGTATACACAATTATATAAAGTTTGTATACACAATTATATAAAGTTTGTATACACAATTATATAAAGTTTGTGTACACAAGTATATAAAGTTTGTATACACAATTATATAAAGTTTGTATACACAATTATATAAAGTTTGTTTGTATACACAAGTATATAAAGTTTGTATACACAATTATATAAAATTTGTATACACAATTATATAAAGTTTTGTATACACAATTATATAAAGTTTGTATACACAATTATATAAAGTTTTGTATACACAATTATATAAAGTTTGTATACACAATTATATAAAGTTTGTGTACACAAGTATATACAGTATCTGAATTTTTCTTGAAGCGATGCATCTGCAGAAAGATGGTCATAATCTCTTTTGGGATATTTTACTCACCTGCTACGAATTTGGTCCTCTGTCTTACCGAATCTTTTGTTGTCTTCCTGCATATATGTCAATTTATGTGCAGCAAGTTTTCATAGTGTTTGGAGATTTCTTTATGCCATGAATCCAGAAAGAATCAGCACAGCTTTATTGCTAAGGCACAACTTCTAAATTTTGCAAATTTGTTTATCCAATACATTTTGAAAAACTACGTCTGTAGCTCTGTTTTCGGTTTTACGATATAACATATGCATTACCGGTTCTTTGTAAAACAATTAACCTACTTAAGTATATGAATTAAATAAAAGGGGTCTTAATTGCCTTTCGTGTAATCATCAGTACTTGAATAAAGCAGGAATAAAGATGTAATGGTATTGGGAAAATGGCAGCAACTTGCTGCAGTTAGATCTTGCATGGTTAGCTTAGATGACGTTAGTGCAGACTTGATGGATGGAAGGTGATATGCATTGAAGATGCATAGGGTAGTAGCAAATCAATCAAAATAATGGAAAAAATTGATAAAGGTTTGCTTATTTTGTGTTAGACCTTTGGATGAGATTGTTTGGTTTAAACAGTATTTATTTACAAAAGTCATTGTGGACAGTACATATAATCAGACAAGAGAAATAGAGGATTGAGCAACACGTACATATAAGTCTCATTAACAGTAATATTTACTTACATAATGTGGTTGATGTGATTAATGAAAGCATACTATTGCATACATTGAAACGTTATAATGAGATATTGAAAGAAACGTATACGGAGGAGCCTCATTTATCCGGAAATCTCGCTATCTGGACATAATTCAACAGGAACAGAATTCCTAAATGTTAATTTGCTCCATTAATGAAGAAATCCGTTTTCCAGATCCGGAAATCAAAATCAGGGACCAAAGTGTAAAATTACTATAAAACTTGTCTCGATAATCCGGAAGTAATCTGTCAAAAAATAAGAAAATTAAAAAAAATCGTACCTGAAAACACAGTCAGTCGGATAACACAGATTCAGCTACGCAAATTTGGAGGTGTGTCAATGTATCAATCTCTGATTGGTCAAATTCTAGTGGTAAGTTATCAATTGATCACGTGATCATGTGTGTGGAAAAACTAAGTAGCATGACCATATTGTAACCAGTGATTGTATAAACAATGTTTTAGCTAGTCACCAATGGTGGTGTTAATAATTAAATAAACACACTAGGATCAAATTATTCATGCTTTTTGACATAACTGATGGTTAATAAATTAAATGTGTCATTAAGCCTCTTTGTTGTTTACCAATTGTATGTAACAATCACAGTTTATTGATGGCTGTACAAATACAGTTGATTGATTTAAGCTGTGGACAGTATAGTCCTTCATTTCAGAATAAAATGGGGACATCAGTTATCAGCTCATTAGCAGCTATAACAGCTGTAAAATATGACTTATAAAAATGACTGCATTTTATTAGTTTACCATAACACATTTAACTGTGAGATATCAGTTTGTATTCGTTATACTTTTTACATATATTATGGCCGCTATCAAGCAAGTGTAGATGAGTAGAGATACTGGCCAGCATAAAAATGATTTGCCAGCACAAAGAAGATTACCCAAAAGCTACCATTCAAGATATACGCCAGCATATTGTAGCTTACTCATCCTTAGATATTGGCAAGTCGACAGCTGCAGGCATCATAAAAAAACAAGGACAAATGGTTGTCCATACCTGCCAACTCGGCACACCTAACCCGTGCTCACCATGCCAAATATCAACAAGTTGATGATGCCGTATTCATGTGATTCTCAGACATGTTAGCCCACCAGGCCGCTGTCAACAATGAAATGCTCATTGCCAAGGCAAAGATACTCGGAGACCAGCTCGGCATCACTAACTTTGTCTATTCTCATGGTTGGCTACAACGCTTCAAGAATCAGCGGGGCATCAAATGCAGATTATATGAGGGAGAAGCAGATAGTGCCGACATGAACAAAGTGCAAGCCGACAGAGAAAAACTACAGCGACTACTGCAAGACTACGACCCACAAGACATATTCAACCTTGACGAAACTGGATTGTTTTTCTGACGGGGGTCAAACTACAGTTTAGCAACCCACAACATTAAAGGCACCAAAAAGTTAAAAGATAGGATCACCGTGGCGCTCAATGCAAACACAACAGGGACCATCAAATTGAAACCATTTGTCATCACTAAAGTCAACAGACCTAGGTGTTTTGGCAAAACTTTTAACCGAGACACATACGTGAGATACAGACACAACCGCAAAGCTTGGATGACAGCAGAACTTTTCATCGACTGGTTGAATGACTTCAATAGGCAGATGAGGGAAGCCAGACACAACGTCATCTTACTTGTAGACAATGCTGCAAGCCACCCACAAGGGGACATTCGATTACGCAACGTAAAACTACACTTCCTTCCGCCAAATACAACGGCACACATTCAGCCAATGGATGCTGGCATAATACGTGCATTTAAGGCCCACTATGGGAAACAACTGGTTAGACATAACATTGACTGTGCTGAGCAAGGCAAGGCTCAAACTGTGGACATGAGGCAGGCACTACACATGGTAATGACAGCGTGGGGTTCAGTGACACAAACTACAATCTCAAACTGCTTTAGACATGTGCAGATCATACCGACACGAACCACTACTTTCGAAGATATTGATGATGGAGATGACATGCCATTAAGTGAGCTCAGAGATCTAATAAGAAGCCTTCCCACCCAGGCTGAGATGTCAGCCAAGGAATATATATGGATCGACGACATGGAAGAGACGGGGCAACAACTAAACGATAACGACATTTTCACCCTAGTATCTAGAGATGAGGTTCCAGACAATGCTAATGAAGAAGACGATGATGCCACTACCGACCCCGAGGGAAAAGACATTACCATCAACCAAACCAAGGACAGCATAGCGACACTCATTTCGTATTTTGAGCAGATGTCAGCAATACTCACCAGTGATGACATAAAGCACAATAGTGAAGCCCTTGAGACTATGTGGACACTATCAATAATCATTGCAGATCAATCCGCTAAAGAATCAAGGCAACCAAATGTTACCTATTTCTTCAGGAAATTGACATAATAAATGTATGTACAGTACATATATGTACATGTACATAGTGTGATGTGTTCGATGTGTTAATTGTTTAAACTTATATTTACTGTACGTGTTTGTTATATTTACATGTATGTACGAGTAAACACAAGTCAGTAGATGTATTCATTAATTTATTTCAACCGTTATTGAATATCCACTATATTTACAGCTAGCATATACATGTACATATACACAGTATGATGACATCGTAAAATAAAAATGTGCATGATTCAGTTATCCAGAAAACTTGTTAATCCAGACATATTCACTGGGAACGAAGGTGTCCGGATTAACAAGGCTCCTCTGTACATACAATATTGTTATAATGTCCAGCAACAACTCTAAAAAGTATCTGCAACATCAACAGGACCTCTATCATGTTGTCATTGACAGGGTACGGCTTGCAGGCTTGTGGGCTCTGATTGGTACAGAACCACAGTCGGAGTCAAACGGGGTGCCTTCTGTCACTCACTCTTTTCAACATCTACCAGGAAATGATCATGTCTGATGCATTGGAAGACCATGAGAGCAGTGTCAGGCAGAACAATCACCAGCCTGCACTTTGCTGATGATATCAATTACTTAGCAGGAGAAGAACAAGAACTGGTAACCTTCGTTAACCATCTCAACCAAGCATCACTAAGGTATGAGATGGAGATAGTGCTGAAAAGACCAAGCCGATGACAAACAATCTGAGTGGCATCCAAAAGGAAATAAGAGTTAATGGATTGAAGCTGAGCACAGTGTCAAGCTTCAAGTATTTAGGTGCTCTAACCTCTGATAAAATTGAAAACCTGAGGTTTTTCATCCAGGATAGCACAGGCAACAACTGCACTGGCTTGGCTGAAAGCCTGTTTGGAAGGACAGCAACATCATGTTTAGGTACAAGATCAAGCTTATGCACTCCCTCATTATATCCATATTCCTGTATGCATGTGAGCCATGGACCCTGACAGCAGAACTAGAAAGAAGAATCATGCTTTAGAGATGCAATGGTTTTGAAGAATCCTGAAAATCTCATACTTAGACCATGTCCCTAATGATGAGGTGCACATTAGAATCCAAGGTGCAATTGGACCATAGTAAGATCTGCTCACCACTGTAAAGAACTGCAAACTAAGATGGTATGGTCAGGTCTCACACTTGTCTGGCTTGTCAGAGACATTCCTACAGGGCACAGTGAGAGGAAAGAGAAAATAAGGCAGACAGAAGAAGAGATTGTTAGATAACATCAACGAGTGGACAGGTATGGACTTTGCAAAATCCCAAAGAGCAAAATGGAGATTGTCACAAAGTCATCTGTGGTGCCCATATGACCAGCCAGATTACAGAAGAAATGAAATGAAATAAAAAACAACAATTAAAAAGTGTTTACAGCAGAAGCAATTGACTGTACACTTGCAAATCGACAAATTTGAAAGAAGAAAAAAAATGTATAAAATGTTGGCATTAATGGAGTGGTGCATGGGTAGATTAAAAAGACATAACTTCTGCCTGGGTTGTGTATATTTATAATAAATACATACTGGAGATATAACAGCCTAAAGTGAAGACATAGACAGATCAGGCAAATCTCTGTTGTAATTTTGTACTTAATGGACTGCCCTGAAGGCAGATCTCTGTTGTAAATATGTGCCTAATGGACTGCTCTTGAAACAAATCCCTGTTGTAATTATGTACTTAATGGACTGCCCTGAAGGCAAATCTCTGTTGTAATTATGTACTTAATGGACTGCCCTGAAGGCAGATCTCATGTAATTATGTACCTAATGGACTGCCCTGAAGGAAAATCTCTGTTGTAATCATGTACTTAATAGACTGTCTGAAGGCAAATCCCTGTTGTAATTAATGGACTGCCCTGGAGATATAAAACGTTTAAGGAGCATTTGCATTTGTTTTATAGAATTAAAAGACTATATGACTTGATATTAAGGATAAAGTAGGTACTTGTATCTCTTGTCAACCATAATTTTTACACATGAGCTGCATTGTTCTGGAACCCCCCATTTCAGATAGGTGTAAACATTTGGTTTACTTGGTCTTTTTTTTTTTTAATCTAAAATTAAAATTCTAAAATGCCTCAATCTTTTTAAGATCTCAAAATTTATTTAAGAAAATCTAAAAAAATAAATAAGAACATCTTATGACAAATATTTTGTTCTAAAACTATGGCATGCCTGAAGCATTTTGTTCAGCATCATCACGCTTTTGATTTTACCATAAAACTCAATAAAGTGACCATAGTCATCTGGCCAAGTGAACTTATGGTATGGCCCAGTTTTCATCACGTGTCACCGATTGTACATCTGTGAACAATTGTTTGTTATCATTGTGGATGTCATATTTCTGATCCAAATTTTATCCAGCTTGGAATAGTTAGTGGACTGTATGCTCGAGATCTTGAACATTTTTGGTAATGTGAAAGATACATGCATATTAATGAGGTGATTATGTATGCATCTATAATTGGCTGACCTTGTTACAACTCTGGCAGCCATATTTCATCAGCCTTGGAATATGGGCTTATTATGTCATCAGTGTTGGAATAGGGGTTTTTATGGTAATGCTTGGAATATGGGATTATATCATTAGTCTTGGAATATGGGCTTATATCATCAAGCTTGGAATATGGGCTGATATTATCTGATTGGCTGAATATTTTCAGACTTTCTAGTACTGGTAGGCTTGTATTATAAGAATATCCAATATTTTGATCTTGATTACACTTGGAATATGAGCTTCATAATTGCATATTAATGAGGTGATCTTGCATTTGATAAGAGTTTGGTACCACTTTTGGAAGTCATATTTCAGATTCAATTTTGATCACACTTGGAATATGGGTTGATATCGTCAAGGTCTCTGACAGTTTTGAAAATGAGTGAGATCAACTTAGATTAATCAGTTGATCAGGCATCTGTTAGGCTAACCTTGTTGCTATCTTGAAACCATATTTCTGATCCATATTTGATCATACTTTCAATATTGGCTTGTATCATCAAGCTTTAGAGCAAAATCAAATCATTTGAGTCTTGTGATCTTCTATCTGCTTGGCTGTGTGAGACCCTGAGTGGCCAAGTTATCTAAAGTACTTTCCATTACTGATCATGAATGGCCTGCCTTGTGCTGAAAAGTGGCGTTAACCCCATAACAACAAGAACAACTGCTTGGCTGTGTTTATCAACACTTTATTAGCTATATTTCTTATCAGATCAAACTTGGTATAGTCTGACTCTACTTCCCCATTTGTTTGTACCCCCTACCGATTAACAAAACGAAAAGCACAAATTTGATAAAAGATGCATAAAACTTAGTTCATTTATTCATTTATAATTTCAAACCTGATTATGCCTAGGGTGACCCTAACACCATTATCTTCTGCTCATTTCATTCCAAGCGGAAGTTTGCAGTGTAAAAAAAGGATTTCCTGCTTGCCATTCATTTCCAGTTCCTGGACTAGTAAATTTTCAGCGAAGGGGTGTTTGTACGACTACTCGTGTACATACATAGAAGAAAATACTATGTTGTCTGCTTCCAATATTTATAATGTTGAATCAAGCAAAGGAAATGAATGACAACTACAAATTTGCCTTTCGTGTGGATTTATCAAGCAGTGTAATGTCTATGTTCCTATGTGTGAAGGGATATAACTCTCAGTTCTCAACAGTACGGTAACTTTTGAAATTATCTGGCAGTTACTGAATAGATGAACTACATCACTATGTTGTCTGAGGAAAATAAACTAGACCTTAGTGTATGCAATATGGCGCTGTGTTAGTATGGAAATTCCATTAAGCATGAAAGGTACAGGGATGCCGGTGTTAGGGCCACTCTGGTCACAGTCAGGTTAGAAATTATAAATCAGTGAATGAATTGATTTCTTTGCACTTTTTATCACATTAAAGATTTTTATTATTGAAATTGGTAGGAGGGTACATACAAAAGGGGAGGTATAGTCAGACTATAGTCAAATATCATAAAGATATCCAGTAATGGTGAGATCTAGGCATAGTAACGAGGTGATCTTTTGCAGTTGGATTAACTTATCATTTGATAGATGGTATTACTAATCCAGTTTGTAAGTAAGCTAATATATCATTAGTATGTTGGATTATTATTATTTTTATTACAAAATTTTTGATCAATATTGAACATTACTCCCTTCTTTTACACTTTTCAGTACGAACTTCCAATTGCCACATCAGTCATGAATACTTTGATGTTGTATTGTTTCTTAATTTTGTCCCACATGGGAACAGTTAATATAATGACATCTTTGAACAAGATTTTGTGCCAAATTAAATAAAAATATCCCTCAAAAAGTTTCTATAATTTGTTCAAATGCAACTTTTATAATTTTCAAAATTATCTTTCTTGCAGGCAGGGATAATATGTGTCCGATTCTTCTACCGATTGAAATTTTTCTTCTACAATCCTCCACCAATCTCCAAGGAAGTGATACAGACCAACCCATACAGTGTCAAACCACTCAGAAAACTTTTGGACAATTGTGCTTTCCGTATGTATGGCCATTGGGTTAAAAAGGCAGAGAATCAAAACAGAGCTGCGCTCTTCGAACACGCACCACGTGAAGAGTGGCTGGATTTGGGCTACAGCTGAGATAGTTGGCATTATAGGTGTTAATTATTTAAGTCTGGTGTGAGTAAGGCATTTTTTATGACAGAGATGGAACAAGGATAAAATGCTGGAGTCTATAAAATGTTATGTGTAGCCCTGATGTGTGTGTGATTATATACTGGACTCAACGGTGCAGAGCATAGATGAGCTCAATATCTTCACAGTTACAAATGCAAACTGTACAGGAAGCTTCCTAATTTATTTTCTTTGTGTTCAGATGCGCTTAAATATGGTTGAAAAAATGGTGACTTTAACATGTTTAAACTTGAGAGTTCATTTTTGAAGTAATTTATGCCATTGAATGCTAAGTCAAAAGTATGCATAACGTTCTTGTTTCTTGTGTGAACACACACACACATGTATAACTTGATGCATTTTACAGTCAGTAACTGTGTTCATTATTATAATAGGGCTCATTTGATCAGATTTCCTTGCAGTAACTGGGGTTTGATTTGGTTACTAATATGATTTTTGTTGTCTGAGGTTCTCAAAACTTTCATTGTTGGAAAAAGAAAGAAATAGAATGCTAAATAAACATCTATGATGGGGTATTACCACCATATTTTTTTGTATATGCAGTCAAACCTGTCACTAGCAACCAATCATGGGGAAATGCAAAACTGTCCATTGCACACAGGTGACCACTGTATATAGGTTCACCTTTTAAAAATGATTTTTGACCAAATTCCCTGCAGTGAATATCTTCATCATCATCATCATCATCATCATCATCATCATTAAAAAAATTGTTTTATGTGCACTATACAAAAAAAAATAACATAATTACAGGTATATGTTGTTCTTTCCCATATTTATGTTCTACACAAGATTGCTTTATCCTACTCAGTTTAATCCAGCCTGCAAATTAAATCATCACCAGCTAAAAAATATACATTGATCTTAGTTTGTTCATGCCATAAAAACAATATCTTGATTTGTCAGTTGCTCAACTCGCCAAGATCAGAAGACTGTCTGCTAATGTGAGAAGCCTGTGGTGAACAGAAAATCACAGGTACAGTGTGACCCCGCTATAACATGGTAGTTGGGAGCCATAGAACCCGACTGTGTTACAGACCAAACCGAGTTATAAGCAACCAGGTCAGTTAGCTGAAGAAAATAATGCATGTACCCGAAAAAATGTGCGGGGGGGGGGGGAGCGGTAGGTAATAAATGCGGACGCAAAAATATGTGCTTCATTGGCACAATTATAATCTTAAATCGATGCGTATTAAATGAAAAATACACCTGTAGTGAAAACAGAGAAGGCATATATTATATTTTACTTTATTCAGAGAACCACGCATTGGTACATATACGTGTATACTGTTTATATATACATGTCTAATGCATAGCAATAAATAAAGTATCAACACTGTACTCACCCGCAAATCACGTCACATACATTGAATCCACAATACAAGTAATTCCATTGAAAATATGCACACAAAGAGATTTAAAATATTCAATAATTTTGTCACAGGTCATATAGGTCTGAATTCAGTGGAAAAAAATAGCACAATCACGTAACAAATGGTAAAGCACATTTACTTTTCAGTACGTCCCAGTCGGTGAAAGTTTGCGTTTTAAGCGCCATTGGTAGAGTTCGTAAGCATGAACATTTTTCCTATAAAAAGGAAACTTTCACGGCACAGTAAAAGGTTTCCAGTCACGTTGGAAAATGAAACAATCCATCAGATTCCGTTGTTTTTGTTTAAGTTCGGTACTGACTTCCTTTGAAGAAGGTTCTTTATTTTTATTGAAGATGGCTTTCTTTGATGAAGGGTGCATGTGTTATTGAAGTCACCGCTAAAGGACAGCTTTGGAGAACCAAACAAATGCCCGTTTCTTACTGTGGCGGCAACATAAAAAAATTGTATTGCATGATTGAGACTGATTTTTTTCCCATTTGCTGAGTACGTTTTCATAACAATCGGTGCTTCAAAGGTAATGTTCTCTTTGAAATTTCAGCTACTATTTTATCTGGGTACATTTTTTTAAAAAATGAATTGGCCATCATATGGTCAATTGTAGCTACTGTTCCTCCCTGCCTACTGAATAGACAAGTGAGAGCTTGTTTCATTTTTTGTTCTCTTTTTTTTTTAAACATTTGTGGTAGTTGAGTGATGCTGCCTTCCACGCATGCGCCAGAAATTTGAAGTAAGGGTCAATCGACGATAGAGACGCAATTGTTCTGTCTGATGACAGGGAGTACTACAGAAAATGTGAATGTTCTGAAGGATTTAATTCTGAGTGAAAAGAAGACGAATTTTATTTACCATCCACATACAGATGTCAGTCTATGTAAATATATTAACTAATAGCAAGCGGCCGACAATCCGACGAAAGACAGATTATGAGATAATGCCTCGTCCGGTTGATCTCCGCTACCAGAAATGTAAATTTGAAAAAACAGTGGATATCTCAAAACATACAGTATTCGTGCTAGATGTCAACATAAGCGGATTATGATATAACCAATGCACTGTTAAGATGGTTTGTCAATATGAACAAAGAATTTGTTTATGTAACAATAAATAAATTTCAGTACATTTTATATCAACTTTGCGGCTTCCTTTCATGGGGCCTCTGAATTTCTCCACTCCAAACCAATGGTTATATATACAAGTTTAAACCGCTAACAATGTCGGCAATAAAAAAAAAATAATCGCCAGATGGTATATTTTGCTATCAATAAGGAAAAAAATCGCAATTTACGACATTGGCGAAGCCCTGCGCGATTTCTGAATAAACGCTTTACTCATTATTTTTCGTACTTTTAAGAAGAAAACACTATTTTTTTTCTTGTATGAGAAAATGCATATAAAATTTCAGAAGCCACGCCACGATTGTTTTGTATTATTCATACGCGATCTCTTCCCTAAAATGATAATAAACGTTTTTTGCTTTTTTTTCGTACTTTTAAGAAAGAATTTTTTTCGTGTACGAGAAAAATACATGTATATGAAATTTCGGGAGCCACACCACGACCGTGTTATATCCGAATTCGTGTTATAACGGAGCACACTATAGCGGGGTCACACTGTACATATGGTTATTTATTGTGACCCATGGACTGAAACTTCACCTGCCTTTGCAGGCACATTTTGAATCTTGAATGACCCCAAACCATAATGATAAAGGATGTAGCTCTTATTTCTTCTCAGAGACGAACTTTTATCTTCAGGGATAGCTTTAATTCCCAGGCAAACAGATGAAGATATCTAACTATACCTGTCACATTGGCACAAAAGGGGATTTCCATTTTTGCTGCAATGACACAGCTTCTTTTCCCACCATCCAGGAAACAAATTGGTTTGACCCTCAACCCAAATGATAAAAACTGCCATCATTTTCAAAGCTGACCTATTGACACCTATATACACTGTCACCTTGACTGGAGTGACAAGTACAAACGAGATAAGAAATGTTTTCACAGTGATTCACATGATAATCCTTTATCTAGCAATGCCTTCCAAATAAAGCAAACATTCAGTTTGCATAGACTGAACAGTCAATGTAGATATGCTCTAATGACTGCTTAAGGCAGGGAGAAACGATTGTTTGGTTAGGAAACACCTGGCCACTGACTGTTACTGACAGAAAATTTGCTGAAGGGAAATTAGAATGACCATTATCAGCAGGTGAAAGCTGAGTCAAGGTTATCATTAGGACAGGTTTGACTGTATTTTATATCAATATTTGGTGTTTATTCTAATTCCAGTTATTCTATGCATATTATTTTATTTATGATGTATGTATGCTCTAAGTTACATCTCTGCTTCTGCTAATTTCTTCTTAATTTGTTATGTGTGATTTCACACCTTTCAATTCCATGAAAGTGATTCGGTGTGCATATTTTTAATATTATCAAAGTTAACAATCAAAATATTTCCAACTCCTTAAAGCTGAAAGATTTCATTTGATGACTTATTATTAGGTATCATACCAGTGAAGAGATTAACATAATGTATATTGTAATAAAATAATGTCACATAGTGATAACAGATGGTATTGTGATATTAACAAAAAACAATAATCCTGGGTCCAGTATATTGCAGTTCTAATCCTGAAGCACTTATCTATGAACCCATTTTAGCTTCAGAGTCCATGAGGACAATAGAGTATGTTCCATTTGGTTTCCTTAGACAACATTCTTGTAAGTCCTGTAAGTTTCAAAACATTTACAAAATTAAATCATTTATTATATTGAATCCCTCATGATAATCCTATTGAGAAATAACACATTATATTAGGGCTATTCCATTAAAATATATGTAGAATCCAGGGAAGGCCCTTTTAAGGTGCCGTAGTCACCCATACATGCAATTTAGATTTTGTGTCATATTTTTATGTCCTCCTGAGTAAGCAGAATACCCTGGCATATATCTTTAAAAATGCACCTTCCCTGGGTACCATTTATATTTAAACGGATCAGCCCTTAATATTTTTTTCCCCAATATCTTTATTTTTTCTTGTAATATGGGCTAAAATCTCAGCACAAAAATATATGGAGAGAGTGGATCCCCATCTACACCTTCTTTGGATATCAAACCAATTCAAGACTTGATCCAGCAATAATTGTACAAGATTGAATGTTCTGATGCAAAAAGTATTTTCCGATTTGTTAGTATCTTAAAAATTGAAATAATGCATAACATTATCAGAGAATGCATTATAACGGAGTCAAATACCTATTCAAAGTCATTTAAAAGAATTAGACCAGGAAGACTGGTGTAAAGCATCAAACCCTACAAGTATTGTTTCATCTGTTTTCGGGGCCCCGAGTGGCTGAGTGGTCTAAAGCGCTCTCCGTTACGGATCACTGCCATCTCACCTCTGCATGGGTTCGAGTCTAGGATTCGGCGAATGTGGATATGTGAGAAAGCTTGCCAGTAGTTTCTCGTGGGTTGGTGGTTCTTTCCGGGGATTTCCCGGTTTCTTCCTCGACCATTAATACTGGCTGCCATGTATAGCCTATCTTGTGCTGAAAAATGGCGTTAAGCCCCACAACAACAACAACAACAATCATCTGTTTTCTCTGATGTATTGTTCTGTTAGAATCCCCGTTTGATCCTTGTGCATATATGTGGGTAGCACAATTTTACATCTGCTTGAAATACATTAAGAACCAATTTTATATGGTACATTTAGATGTGAAATGGGTCTCCAATTTGAAATTACAACATTATATTTGAAACGGGTCACAAATTTGAAATTACAACATTTAGACGTGAAATGGGTCACCAGTCTGAAATTACATTTAGATGTGAAATGGGTCACTAACCTGAATTTACAACATTTAGATGAGAAATGGGTCACCAATCTGAAATTACATTTAGATGTGAAATGGTCACCAGTCTGAAATTACAACATTTAGATGTGAAATGGTCACCAGTCTGAAATTACAACATTTAGATGTGAAATGGTCACCAGTCTGAAAGTACAATAGTTAGATGTGAAATGGTCATCAGTTTGAAATTACAGCATTTAGATGTGAAATGGGTCACCAATCAGTGGATATGTCTTCTATTCGTAGAATGTATGATACACATGACCCAGGATCAGATATTGTTTTGCTTGATAGCTGACAAAACACAATTTGTCATCATAGATCATTACTGTAATGCCCATTATGACAACAGATGGTGTCGATTAAATTATTCTAACTTGCAATTTGTAGACATCTTGAATCTTCCATTGTGCTACATTGTAGCTTCTAGAATGTTAACATAAACACAATGCAAAAAGGAAATTTATGGATGCAGTGATAGAATTTAGAATGGATTGTGTTCAGTACTGACATCATGCACATAGACAGATGGAATTTCTGGATAAGAAAGTGCAGTATTCAGGTATTAAGCACATCAAATTAGAAAAAATGTTGGCAAAGGTAAATATGATCCTCTGAATATCCATCATAAGCAAGTAAATACAGAAAATGCAAACACAGAATAAAGCGCAGGAGGATTTGTGTCATAAACTAATTCAACATATATACATAGAATTGTGTCGCTGATTCATATCCATATATAGTTGTATTTCCACTGATAGTGGAATATTTCCTTCAATTTAAATATTTGCTGTGGGTACCGTTGCTAACGGCATTCACCAACACTGCCAAAAGTTATTGTAGATGAAGATTTAAAAACTTGACTGCTGTTCTTTTTCAAGATATGTATACAACAAAACTTATCTAGGTCTATTTTCAGAGGGATTGGAGCTCAAATTCACATATTTTCAAAAAATATTAATGAAAGAAATTTGGCATGAAAAAAAGCTTAATGGTGTGCAGTGTTTTAGACACACAGTATGATGAAGCAAAGCCTGCCTGAATTACATTCTGAAGTTGTCTTAAGTCTCTCCAATACACAAGTCCACCTTACCTACCAAGGTGGTCTTGTATAATAAGAATTCTGATTTATGAAAAAAAGAAACTATTGTTTTTATGAGAGAGTGTACATTTATTTCTGTTGGAAAGAGCATTTATTGCGGTGAAATAAAAAAGAGACGTAACATCCAGGTATTATCAGAACTAATTTGCAGTAGATAAAATGTCACCATTTGTTCTTGATCATGTAAGAGTGCATTAATTTACTGTATTCATCTTTCCTTATTTGTTAGAATTAAGTTTCCATATTTCTTTTTGTTTTAACTGTTCCAGTTGCAAAAGAAGTTTTGTATTTTATTGGTATTATTCAAACAGTAGTTCAATGTATGAATCAAGGGAAGTAACTCACCTGTTTGGATAATCATGTAGTTTTGTGTAGTCATTATTATAGATATGGAGTTTGTTTACAGACATTTCTCATTGTAAATATGTTTCATTTTATTTATAGTCATTTAAAGTAAAAATGTTTTTAGTGGCCTTTTTCCCCTCAAAAATTGTGGATTCAGTATTTTATGGTAATATCAATGCCAGTCCTTGACACGAGGTTTATTTGTGATGACATCACAGATGTATGATTGAAAATGTTTACTATGGTCATTGTGTAAAATATAAAGAATTGAAGGGAAATAATTATAGTTGGGTAGATTTTAGAATTGAAGAGTATTTAGATTTTTTTCTTTAGTCAGTAGAGTGTAGAATTTAGGATTAAGTAAAGGATGTTACTGTATGTGAAATTCTAATTTTCAGACTTTTAAATGAAGTTGTATACTTTATTCAGTGGACGATGAAATATATTATGGGATTTAGTATTAATAGAGGTTAAATTGTCTGGACAATGAAGCGAGATATCTTATTTAAATAAAAAGCAAAACAAACATATTTTTTCTTGAGCTGTATTTCAACAGGACTAAATAATTTTGTTGGAAGATCATAGTTCATGTAGCTCTTTCAACAAGGATCTTGATTTGTTAACATTTAAATGATTCTGGTTTTTAAATCAACAGAGTGAATGTTTTCAATGACTACAAAATTTGTGTTTCTTTAATGATTGTTCCATATATGCAGATGGTTTTGGAAAGTTTTGTATTTTTAATAACATGGAACTTTGAAATCTTTTAAGCTGTATTTATGTCTAATTCATGTGGCTAAGACCAGTTAATTGTTGGCATTTTTAACTGCCTCGTTTAATAATGTGAGAGGATTTTTTCATAACCTTAATAAAATAGAAATTATTCTTGTTGATTTTATGCCAGGCATACAACAACAGACTTTAGTAATTCTTTTTGTCACTCATGAAAAAGACTTTATCAAAATAAATTGTTTGCATTTTTAGTAATGCTTAGGAAAATGGTATTGGACACTCTCTGTAGCCTTGCTTCTATGCAAGAAGGTGTTGAGGAATACAAATCAGTTCAATCCAAGAGTATTACAAGTTCATGATACCTCAAATTGCATCACATTAGTGTGATAGTGTATAAAGTTACCAATATTTAAGACACTGCCACTTGTCAAGCTTGCCTTGAGTGAGTAGGTTATCAATAAAAAGATAAACCACACCCTCATAAATGCACACCCAGATAACTTACAAATCCATTTTTATACAATAAGACCTTTGGATCCCCTTTATTTTAGTTCACATAACCCAAAGACTAAGTGAGCTTACAGTAAGGCTCTGGTGTCCATGTGTACCAGTGTGCCATGCACCCAATTGTTAATGTAAACTTCATCTCAACAACCACTGAACCAAATTTATATGCTTTCAGATATAGCCACTATTTCTTGAAACAGTAAAATCCCTTTAAACAGCTTCTCATAAAACTTCTCAAGAGGATTTAACAATATTTGGCAGAATCCTGACAGGAGAATGTTTCAACTTCATAAAAATGATTTTGAACTGTTTTCAAATGTGGCCACTGTTACTAAAAATAGAATAGAATTCTTTATGCCTTCATCAGTTTCACAGTTGATGTTTATAAAGACCCTGTCATTCTTGAGTTAACAAAAGAAGATGTATATTGTGTGTGTGTTCATACTCTGGTGGCAATGTTACTTTCACAATTTTCTTTACTCTGTACAGTTTTTTTTGTTTTGAAGTTTACTATAGAAAATTGTCTTCTCATTTACTAAAACCATGAAGTGAATCCATTGAGCTAATGGTATATTTTGATATGATGCTTGCATACAAGTTTCATGCAATTTTCTTTATGGGTAGATTAGATTCTATTTTTTGTTGCTGTCATGTTTGTCCCCCCAAAATTTTATTAATTAATATTGTATAAGGAGATAAGCATGTCATTCACAAACGGTTTTAACTTTGGAGTAAATGACATGTTTAGAATATTGGATACTTTGTCTCATTGTTGTAGAAAATAACTTTTAAGTGATGTTAGGGTGCTTTGAAGACTAGGCTGAGAAATTATTTTTCAAATCATGGCACTTTGTGCTTTAAATTTAAAATGAATTGCCTTTCAAGCATCTTAATAAAGCATTTGTTGCTTTTGAAATCATGACTTAAAGAAATCTAATGTGAAAGCTTCAATATATTTTGTTTCTAACTTTCCAAACACAATATTCATGTGTCATGCTTTTTATCCCCCCACCTCTCCCCGCCCTCAGGAATGTAGAAAGTAACTAGCTTTTTTTTTTATTGATACTTTTTGGATACCTTGATTTGCTTGGTACTGTATAGTCAGGATTGTGCTCCTGGGGCTGTTACCCCAACAAATGCATACATGCATACTTATAAAATTATAATATTGACATTCCATATTGTAGAAAATATTTGTATTGGTTTTAGCAGTAGGAGACATAGAATTTTATATGCCAACTGTATGGTGGAGTGTCATAGATGGATAGAAGAAACATGGTTTCTGCACAAAAACATCAGTAGAGTACAGAAGGAGTGGGTATAAAATGTGCCATTTTCACAGTATGCTCATTGGCACTAGCAGTACATGTATTAACATTATTGGGATATAAAAACCTGTTAACTTACACAGTTCAGTGCAAATAATTTTATTACAGTTCTAACACTATGTTTCAGTCACTTGGTTCTTCTCATTATTGCACAAATTGTTGATAGATTCATAACTTTCCAGACATCAAGTACAAAATTTAGTATGAGAACCATTAAATTGCAGTATTTTATTCCCTTGAACATACAACACATCTATTTGTATACATTGTAAACTGGTTTAGAATAATATATTAGTTGGACACCACAGATTGAAGCAAATTTCTATATTTTTTTATATTATTGAATTAATATGCATGAGATTCTTTTTGTAAATGATACGATCATTTTTTGAAAATATGTGTTGTTCAGCTTAAATTGGGGTTTTTTGGATTTTTTTTCAGAATTACTTGGTAATTCTCACAAGCTTTATGTTTATGAAAGTTGTAATTTCTTTGATTTTTGTGTTGCAGTCCTTTCTATTATAAGAAACATTTTTTTATCACCAAGCAGTTAACAAAGTGAATAAAATTAACCAATTTATATGCTCTTGTTTCTATTTTGTTCTACTGGTAATAGATCAGGAAATCTTGTAGGAGGGCCTGCTGTCTGTTATCCATCCATCTGTTAGTGCAAGTTCATCATTGCTGTTCCTTGTAACTACCTGGAAAATTGCCATAAACTTTGCACCCATGTTCATCCCAGGTCTAGTTGTAAGTAAAGATGGCTCAGATATCCAATATTGCAAGCCACAGTGGCAAGCTTGAAAACCTCATTGTTTCTACTCATCCTAAATGGATGGTCATATCAACATGTTTTTTTTACAAAAAGATATACATTGTTTAGTCAGCTTTAAAAGAAAATGGTAATGTTCAGTATGGTCACTATAGGTTTGTATATTCATTTCTTAACACCCCTACGATCTTTAGTCCCTACCGCTCCAGTAGCCTAAGACTTAAGTGGTTAGAGTGTCTGCCTCGGCTGCAGGAGGTTCAAACCCCAGCCGAGTCATTCCAAAGACTTATAGAAATGGTTCTAGCAGTATCTTGGATCCTATGCAAAATTTGGTATCAAACTCTTGAACATGCACTGACAAAACCTTGAAGATAGGACTCGATGTGGTACGACCAAGCTGCATCCTTTATCCTCAAACAGCTCTCAAATTATGCAGTGGAAAAATATTGTATGGTGGAAAACAAAATACGGAACTGTTTTCCTTGACCTTGAAGCTATGACTGAAATCATGTTTTTGACACCTTCAAATGATGTGCAAGTTTTATTCTTTATTCTCAAAACAGCTTTAACGTTAAAGAACAGAAGAGGACAGTTTGATGGAAACAAACTAAGTTGATCATGGAAAACTATGGTCATCACTAGTCCATAAAAATCTCCAAGGTAAAATGATAAATATACTAAGAAAAATGTATGCATCCTTAAAGATGTGTTAGAACTACTACTGGTTTGACAAATTATTTTAACTATACTCTTGGGAAAAGACAGGGTTGAGTGCTAAGCACAATTTTTTGTTTGTTTGTATATTTGATTGCAGAGTTAAGAAGCAAATGTACAAAGGCATACTCATCACCCCAGACATTTGAAGAACTAGTTACTTTAATGAATGCAGATGATATGGCAAACTATTCTGATACAGTTATAGTAAAAGTCACACAGGTCATGTAGGCATTCAAAACCAACTATTTCAGTAATGAGTGTTATTTTTTGAATTTTATTCCACTAACTTTTCAGTGGCAAGTATTCACTTCATTTGGGTTCTTATACATCCACATTCCTTTGGAAGGTCATTTTTAGACGCCCCGAGAAGTGTATACAGCAAAATTAATGCTAAAGTACGTAGATATTTTTGGACAAAATGAACCTAAAAGTGTGATCCAGTACAATCCGGATTGAAGGTCATGCGCAGTGATGTCACAATGAAAGCTACAGATATTGATAAACAAATTCATACTATCGGTACCCTATATTGTGATGATTCCACTCGAAGTGCTCTTTTCTTGACCCAAGTTTAGTACATGGCCACCATTGTAAAAGATCGTAGAGATCGATAATTTTTGTCTGAAAGTTTCTTGATGACAGTTAAGGTGCAGAGCATTTGATAATCAGGACTGAATACACCTTGGTTAAAGAAAATTATAGTCAAATTTGAAAAGAACAATTTATATTTAATTTAAAATGAGTAAATGCACATACATGACCCGTGTGACTTGTACTATAGAATACTACAACATCAAATAGGTATTATAGGAAGCTTTTGTGATAGAACTGGCATGGAGGTAAGACAAAAATAGTGGTATTCAGGAATGGGGGATATGTGAAGAGAAAGGAAACATGGTATTTTAATGAAGAACGAATAGACGTAATGCTGCCTTATAGGATTATTTTGCACCAAAGTTGAAATGGTCTATGGCTAAACAAATGTTAGATGAACAAGCCAAAAGTCCGTGACACAAATATTTTATTTTCACAAGCAGTTCAGGCAGTTTCATATCAGAGTTGTTTAAAATATTTGACTCTATGATTAAACCAATATTATTTTTGGAGCTGAAATTTGGGAATTTGAATACTTAAATGATACTGATGAAGTGAGGTTTCAATTTTGTAAGAGATACCTCTCAGTTTCAAATACTGCAAATAATAGGGTGTCTATAGGGAAATGCGGTAGGTCCCCTCTCTTTACCTCATATATGGTAAGATTTATAAAATATTGGATTAAAATTATGTGATTATCAGATGATAGATATCCACAACAATGTTATAGTATGTTGAAAAAGTTAGAAGAATTTGGTAGAGTCACATGAGCTATGAATATCAATATGGCTTTGGATATGTATGGACAAAAAAAAAAGATGAAAAAGCATTTATTTTGGAGTTCACACAAAGGATTACAGACACTGCATTTCAAAGTCGGTCAGAGCATATTACTAATTCCTCAAAATAAAATTACCATAGTATAAATCCCCACCACAATATGAGAAAAACCTCTCATGTGATAGACCTTTTTATTTAAGAAAACATTTAGTTCAACTAAGGTGTTCAAACCATAAACTATTGATATAAACAGGAAAAAGGAAAAAAATTGATAGAGCATTCAGATCTTGTGAACTGCACAGGAGAAGAAACGTTTATATACAAGAGAGGATCCATTTCATTTTGTTTGCCTTTGCCCAGAATATGTTATTATTAGAAGAGGATCCATTTCATTTTGTTTGCCTTTGCCCAGAATATGTTATTATTAGAAGAGGATCCATTTCATTTTGTTTGCCTTTGCCCAGAATATGTTATTATTAGAAGAGGATCCATTTCATTTTGTTTGCCTTTGCCCAGAATATGTTATTATTAGAAGAGGATCCATTTCATTTTGTTTGCCTTTGCCCAGAATATGTTATTATTAGAAGAGGATCCATTTCATTTTGTTTGCCTTTGCCCAGAATATGTTATT
>JAECUM010029932.1:0-30207 GCA_016617855.1 Megalonaias nervosa
AAAAAAAAAAAAAAAAAAAAAAAAAAAAAAAAAAAAAAAAAAAAAAAATCATTTACGCAGGAGATATGGCATCAGAATAAATTAATGAGGCAAATAATTAAAAAACCCAAAATGTAATTTAGATTGTAATGTCATAAAATTCTTAAAATCATCAAGAACGCTTCAACTGGCAAAAAGTATAAATTATTCATTTTAAAATATCACATGAGAGATAGTTTCTCATTCGTTGTATGACATTTGCATGGTGTGATGTTTTGTTTCTTTTTTTGTTTTAAGCCAGAGCATGTTTTCTTTCCGTTAATTTTTCACTGCCACTTCTAATATTGCTGGTCCGAATCAGCATACAATTTTGATATTGAAATTAGGGCATGTGGTCACCACGATGGACATATACACGGGTAAAATACTTGCGTGTGTGTTTTAGGATTTAATCGTAGCATTAACAATCTGACTCATATGCTACGATGTCTGCTGTGTGGCGGTTTTTAGTGATGTCTAGCACGGTGACATTTTGCCGTAGACATGTAGCATCATATCCCATCCAGGTACATTATTCAGGCACCAGGTCGACCAGTCTTAACATTATCCTCTTAATGCTGAGCACCAACCAAGGCAACTGATATGTCATTTCTATAAATCTTTGGTATGACTCGGTCGGGGTTTGAATCCGAGACCTCCCGCATCGGAGGCGAACGCTCTGACCGCTTAGGCCGCTGCAGCTGCTACAGTTACCATAATAAGACGTGTAGAATTATCTCTCTTTGCCTTTGAACCAACCAAAGCTTTCACGAACTAGAGCTAGGAGTGATTGCTTGCTATAATAATACATGGTGATATTACTGATTTTGACATCATTTGTGACAGTAATCGTATGTGGTCCATAAAGCTCGCCAAGTGTTAGGGTTTCAGTGACATATGGCTATACGTTAATTAGTCGAAAGGCTGAACATCTTATTTTAATATTCTCAATTTCTTGTTTTTCAAAAATGATTTTGTATTTTAAACACAGTGCTTAAATGGTTCAACACTTGATGAAACACCACTTTCCTCATTAAGTTAAATTCAGCGGGACATTTGGGTATACTTCTTCTTCTGATACATGATAATACATTACTTGTTTTCCAACGTTAAAGAGCAGCTAACTGCAATAAAAGGGAATTCAACCAAGCTTACTATCACAATTGCTGAGAATCTGTAAATAAATAATTCACTTAATATTAAAATAATTAACTTGCCAATGAATTAACAAGCCATACAAATATGCAATGAAGTAACAAACTAATAAATAAATAACGAAATTAGTTTCTAATGGAAGCATGAATATTACAGTTTTGAAGAATTGTTTATACTGGGCTGGATTAGGAATAGATACAAAATTTCATGCGCTATTTTTGGGTCCGCATTTGCGATGGGAAATACAATAACTTGGCCTGCTTCAACGTAGCAAGGAATACACCAGATTTCTCAACAGTTATTGAAGAGATAATAGAGACGGGGAGCTACAACATGTGCAAAAATCTTGAATATTTTGGAACTTCCATCTTGTTTACAAAACATAAATGACTGGTATTTTTAATTTAGTGCTTAATTTGTTGAACTATTGGTAAAATTACTTTTTCTCCTTTCTGCTACTTCAGCGGGACATGACGGGGTTACACTTCAAAGATTTTGCTGCCTGATAATATTTTTCCAAGTGAAAGTATAATGTTTGAGCTTTGAATTTATCTTTGACTGTAACTAAAACATATTTTTGGACCAACACAGTCATAAGGGTTATTCGTTGTTTATTAAACTTTACAAAGTCTTTTCTGTTTATAAAATATCAATGATTAAATTGTCCTCAATGAAAATAGTTATGACTTTAAAATATCTTCGAACCGAATACGAAAGTTATACTTGTAGCACGGAAGGATACAGATAATGCAACATACTATAGACGATATTATTAATATAAATTAAGGTAATAGGGAGCTTTTAGACTCATAACTGAAGGCTACTTCGAAATAATAAACAGAAACTTTATGCAATATTTTCTTTAAAATTTAAAACGTCAATATCATTTCATCTTCGTAATGATATTATGAGGAACAGGGTACATTTTAACATTATTCATATATACATTATGGCCTACATAGTTACACACTTATACTCAATGTATTTTTCTCTGACCCGGAATAAGAAGAAAATGAAAGTATTTAGACAATTAGAAAATATATATCGTTCAGTAATCCGTTCAATATCTTTTACACATTTTTATATTAAGTTTTGCACAGTATATTTTTAAGTTACGTAAGCACATCATACACTGTCTCTACACCATATAGTCCTGAAATTCAATTATACACAGCATGATATGTAGACCTTCTATGTTTGCATCAAATTTAGAATGTTAGGAATGATTATATCTTCTTTTGTAACGAAACGGTGTTCAGCCTGATGTTTGCAGAAGACAAAGTTACAGTTTTAGTTCCCTGTAAAGCGATTCTCTGAAGTGAAGACTTTCATATAACACGGAAATGGTGGATTCAAATGATTTTCAATTAATGCACTTTTGATAATTCACGTACCTCAGTAAAAGACTACCTCACTTATATGATAGTATAAATTCATGGTATTACAAACAGCGTTATAGTGAGGTTCCACCGTATCACTGATGTTTGGTTTATTCTTTAGGCAGTTTTGTTGCAAATTCTAAAGAGTTAGTTCAGGGACACCTGAACCTTGCACTTAGTTCAGTAATTAGTTAGTTGCTTAGTATCTGATATAAATATGGAAAAACTATGAAGATAATAAACAGGTAGAAATGTGTATACATTCTATTGCAGCTTACGTAAAGGGGGAATCATGTCCCTCTGGACACGCCACCGACTGTAGGTTGACAGTATGCTCGGGCACTGAATGGGTACTTGGTTGTGTGGACGGTGTCTGCACGTGTTCTCATACTGAAGGCGGCTCGCACGGTAGGGATTATTGCCACGTACGACTTGTTGTTTTGCAACACGTGTTCAGACACACAAAAATCACATGCAATATAGATTTCATATATACAGATTTTCATATAAGGTCGCTAAGTAACATGTTTGTCAGATCTGATACATATACAGAATACAAGGAAAATGAACTGAACAACTTTAATTTTTCAATAAAGATTTAATTACAACTAGCCAATTTGTCGTAGAGTCAAGATTCGTTCATTTTGTACAATCGGACCGAGTACCGTTTGGCATATGTATGAAAAGAACTGTGTCATATATCTGTGTGTGTGTGTGTGTGTGTGTGTGTGTGTGTGTGTGTGTGTGTGTGTGTGTGATTTGGAAATTTTTTTAACGTAGCTTTAACATTTCTTCAGTTATATTTGCGATTTATCTAGCCCCAAAATATATGATCTGATTCTGTAGCTCAAAGCATGTGGCGATCTAATGCCTCATTGATAAGTGTTGGACCAGTTGTCAACGAGACGTTTGTATTTGCAGTCTATTATTATGGGAAATAGTCTGTACGAGATGGAGAAGGTAGAGAAAAAATAATCATGCAATAATTTAGGTAAAAGGATTTCGGAATTTTAGTAAAATCGTTGAAAACATTTTGTGTCGGAGATGTTTTTAAACTTATGTCGTTCATAGAAAAAGAAAAATATTACTCGTCACGATTTGTATCGTTTCCTTGAATTGTCTTTTTGCAATTTATTTATTTATTTATTTATTTATTTATTTATTTATTAAATTTAAATAGCTTGCAGCGGCAATGGTGACTGCGGACACGGACGCAACTGCAGAGATGGCCAGCACTGGCGTTGTCTTCAGGGCACTTGCCACTGCACAAATCAAAATTGAACGCTGTACGTATCTTATCAGTGGCATTTTTGTAGAAGCCTGATGCGCAATTTGAGAGATTGTTTGCATTTGTTTAACAAATCTGTCACACTGACTGATGACATCCAGTTTTGCAAACCTTCATTTTGCGAAAACATGGGGATGACAATTTGGATTAACAGTAAAGTAGATATGTTAGATCGTTCCTAATAGTTAAATGCTACTAACAAATATAATAATCGATTTGCTTGTGATGCTATTAAGTGTTTCCAGTGAATTATCACTTACCTTTTAATTTGTTTCTGCGTTGAGGGGTTTTTTAAAAATTTTATTTCTGCTTTCTGATCTTTTTCAGGGGAGTGGGTGTTTCCTTTGCGTTGTATTGGAGAATTATAATTCAAATTAAAAGAAATTTATTTGGACTCATAAAAGTTGTAAACTGTTAGCTTAAGAAGTGTGTAAGAGTGATTTAAAAGTAAACTATCAACATGGGTAACAATAACAACCGTTAGCACATCACATGATAAGTCCGCATGTTCCCGTTAGCTAAATAAGGGAATTCCTTTAGGGTAAATGTCACTGCACCACGTCCAGCTGGTACTATTGATGCTCGCCGACATCATATGACATCACATGACACGAAGTGATGTGCTAAATATATGTTTGCCTTCTGATGAGGAAACTGTTCTATAACTGAGTATATACTACATTACAACACTTCCTTGCGCTGAAGACAAGACGAGAATAAGATGAAAGATGATATGAATACGCAAAATATAACTTTCATTTGGAAAAGAAATGTTATTGTAGAGATGTAAAGCTGCAGCCTAAATTGATATACGGTTTTTAATTTATTGAACCCTGTCAACTCGTTAATTAAACTACACATGGCAGTTGATTAATTTTTGCGAACACCAATAATAGTGTGCCAGGAGCAAAAAATTCGAAACATAAAATCGGCACCATTATGTTTTGAGATTTTTTTATGGAAATTCCCAGCCGTTTTTCTAAAATTTTTATCGTCTCAAGCTCACTTCCTGTGATTTTAGACTAGTATGAAGACTTGGCAAATAATTTTAATACCTCTGGCAGCCTGTCATTATCTCCCGGACCTATTATCCCGCCATTATAGCCCAAAAGCCAATGCCAAATATAACTTGGTTGTGTCTCATGTAAGATATTATTATCTTAAAGATAAAGGCATGTTCATTGACAGTACTTATCTGATTGAAATAGTACTGTTACAACTTTGCCCTAAGTTCAGAAAGACGTTAATATAAGTCAGGACATTTGTTCATGAGCCACAGCCCGTTGGCAATTCTGTTTGTTCGTTGCTTTTCTGAGAATCACTATTGCATAATTAGTTAAATAGTTTGGTAATTTTACCCAGAAGTGTATTTACATAAATCTTATTGGCTTGGTACAGACTGAGGAATGTGCATGCGCGACTATAGGTTTAGTAACTGGTCCCTGGCTTTCCTTAGGAAATGAATATTTTGTTGGTAATATCAGCTTAAAGCATGTCCAAAATAAGCTGTGGGCAGATAATGATTCATCTGGGATAATATAGTTTGTACAATCAAGATTTGAAATCATATCGGATCGCCAGAAGTTTTATGCCATTCGAATTATTATAGCAATAAATTAGAGGAATCATACCGGTTAACTTGTATAACCGGTATTCACTAATGCGATAGAGCCTTTCAAATGAAATTTGGTTTGGTTTGAGAGAAGAACATATAGCAAAATAAATTATTGAATCTCAATTCGTAGTGAAATAAGATTTCTTAAAACAAGCCATTTTAGAATCTCGAAAAAACACGTGGTATTTCATTTTCATTAGGAACATCATGCGTTGTATTTCCTGTAGTAAACCCGACTCAAATTATCACATAAGGCTAAATTCATAACTAGGTATCGGAGGCAAGCTAACTCAAGAATTATGCTGTTCTGTGACTGATTTATATGACTTCTCGTCGTAACTAGCATACACTGCATTCCGTATCAGACCACTTGCTTCAAACACCAGCGCACACACATATTTATATACGTTTATCTACCTATTTACTCCATTATCTATCTAGATATCGCTATTTCTCCACCAAAGCAAAACTTATTTTCTTTTTTCAGGTCTTTTGAGCTGGAACCATCGAAAACAAGTACAATCTCAAAAAAATCTTTTAAACATCGTTTATTTGTTGTTCCACATTAAAGATTTCCTGTGCTGTTTTATTTGTTAGACTTAGATTTCAGTATATCTTCCTACGCGACATCTGTCATCAAAAACCGTTGATTTGTAGCTGCCATCACTTTTATCAACCTGTTAAGTTTAATTTTTTCCCCAATTTCATCTTTTACTTCTTCGTAAGGGACTAACTTGCCCATTATTTTTCATCCTTCTTCTGTATCATTGTACTAAACTAATAACGAATTATATATATGTCCAGAAATCACCATTCCAATTGGTTGGTCAAACATCTAATATAGCCTTTACTTGGAATTTCGAAGTTCTCTTTGAAATTGTACAGTTCGTCGTGTATCCTACCCGACCTAACATCTCGATTACAATGTGTCCTAGCAGCTTACAACGCAGAGCCATATCTGTGATTGTTGTTCCAATAAATCAAAACTAGAGTGACTGTGGATATATATATATATATATATATATATATATATATATATATATATATATATATATATATATATATATATATGTTCAATGCATTTGTCTAGCAGTGTTACAGTTTTGATTTTCTCGTCAGCAATATTTAACCTAAATACCTGTCACAAAATCCCCATGCCAATCGGTTGGTCATACATCTAATATAGACATTACTTAGAATTTCGAAGTTCTCTTTGGAATTTTACTGATTTTTTTATTTATCCTACTCGACCTAACTACTCGATTACAAAGCGTCCCAACTGTTTAAGCTGTAGAGGAAAATCTGTCATTACCGTTCCAATGAATCAAACGTAGAGAGACCATGGATCCTGGTCTACTCTGTTTGCACTTGCGAACACGTTATACACAGCTAAATATGAGATATAAGATATGTTGATGGATATTTTCTAGCAGTGATCTCGAAATAAGGTGGAGCTTCACAAATATGATAAATACTTTAGCAAACAATGATGCAATATGCTTTGTCTTTGGAGTAACATTCTGTGTTTTCTCCTGTTACCCAAAATTAGTAGGTCGTTGTAGAACTTAAGGAGAATAATAATGTAATTGTATGGCTTTGCTCTTTGCGTTTGACTTCATATCTGTACACTTACCTTGAATAATATTTAACATTTTGGTCGACTACCTTGTTTCATTAATTTTCATTATAGATAATCTCCAATACTATAATCAGAATGAATATTTTATATCTAGTAGCAGCAGTAGAGCTGAACAGACCACTTGGCTGAAACCTTATTTATAAAAAATAAAGGCTCCTACAGGGGGCTGAAAAAAAAGGTCAATAACATAAACCGAACCTCCTAACTTTATTATTACCATATAGTTTGAAAAACGGATAATAAATCGTTTGGGTTAGCTCATTTCCGTTACTTTTTGTTGACGTATTTTTTTTTCAGATTTTTATGCGATTTCGTTTACTCGCGGGTTACTCAATTTTTGTCGTTCAGCTCTACTGCTGCTATGATTTTTATCCAAAAATTATATCAAGTCCGTTGCGATATCTTGACCTTGGATCATGTAAATTTATCGTTACAAAACCAAAGGGAGCAGCTTGTGCTTTTGAAAAGAAATTTTTAAATTTGTTCATGTCCATGTCGCCTGAACACCAAGTATAATAAATATTTTGCAGCGTATGATTATCTACTCCGTTGAACACAACTAAAATGTTACAGTTATCTCTGATTACTTTTGGAATTTGTGTATATCTCTGTGTAACATAAATCACGTCTGTGTTTTTATGTCTACCTCGTGAAAATATTCTAGCTGGATTTGATTGTTTGTCCAGCATAACATCATCATACACTACTAAATTATTAATGAATCCATCCAGATCATCTACGGATGGCGCTTCATCAATATCAGTAATAAAGTCTATGACATTGTCTTCATGCAACAATTTTGCGTTTTCATTAAAATCTTTAAGTACTTCGTAACATCGCTGATCATCTACAGATGGCGCTACTAAATACAATTTATCCCACTTCAGCCATCGCATTATTAGATTGAGCAGTAATTGCGTCTTCCCACTTCCAGATGGGCCTATTATAATCATTCTGATAGAATTCGGAAGCGCTGGATGGTGTTTTACTGGTTCTTGTTTTCGTGTCGCAGAAAAGTCAATTATATCCATATAATAAATAATATGATTCTATATTGTGTTCGATGCAGAGCACCTACCGATACTACTGAATTAACGACAATAACAACAAGAAATAAAAGACGTGCACTTACAGGCAAGTGTGTGAAATGTGGTACCAAGAAATATAAATTTATTCTAACAAAGACAGGTGGGGGTGATATCGCTGCTTCGTTAGGAAAATTACCAGGAACTCCATGGGCTAAATATCCCGGTGAGAAACATTTACCAGGATATAATTATTGTGGTCCTGGAACTCGTCTTGATATCCGACTTGATGATCAAGATCAACCAAAACCAGGAGAGTATCCAGTAAATAAGATTGATCAAGCGTGTTATGTTCATGATGTCGCGTATAAAAGTAAGGATTTGCAACACCGCCATCTTGCGGATGTGAAATTGATTCACGCGTTAAATTCTATACCTAATAAATCTCTCAGAGAAAAATTAGCTAGTTTTCTAGTAAAAACTGCTATGAAAGGTAAACTGGTGCTAGGGGCTGGCAATTAATTATATAACTATCATAATGGAATCTGTTTATTATTCCCCGAGAGGATTTTGGAGAGGTAAAGCAGCGATTAGTAAACTCGCCGAAGCAGCAAAAGTTTCACGTGATGTCGCTGCATCATGGTTAGCACGACAGGCAATATGGCAAATCTTCCTAAGTCCACCTAAAAAATTCATTACGCGCATTTTGATGTTAGTGTCCCTAATGAAGTTCATCAAGCAGATATTTTGTTTTTACCACACGATACCATTAAAACACGTGGACGAAAATCACGCACGTACAAATACGCGTTAACTGTCGTTGACGTTGCGAGTAGATATAAAGAAGCGGAGCCATTATCAACAAAGACAACATCTGAAGTTGCATCTGCGTTTGAACGCATTTATCAACGTGGTGGTCTACGATGGCCACGGTTATTACAAGTTGATCCCGGTAAAGAATTTCTTGGAGTAGTATCATCGTTGATGAAGAAACGTAACGTTAAAATCAGACGAGGACATACTGAAATTCATCGTGATCAGGCAATCGTTGAACGATTTAATAGAACACTTGCCGAGCGGTTATTCGGATATCAATATGCAAAGGAAATATCTACTGACCTCAAAGATAGATCTCGTGAATGGGTTGCAAGATTACCGAGTGTGATAGCTGCGTTGAATAATGAAATTACTCGTGCAACTTCCATGAAACCTTCTAATGCGATCAAAAAAATATATATACCAATACGACGTGAATCTTTCTCTCAACCAGTATTAGGTAATGTTACAGTTAGATATTTATATGAACCTGGCGAACTTGAAGGTGGTAAAAAAAGAGCAACCGATCCTATCTGGAGCGTGACTACACATAAAATTTCTAGCGTGGTTAGATCCACTGGTAGATCTCCAATATACAGACTAGATTCTACAGCCCCTCAACGTGGATTTGTACGTGAACAATTGCAAATAATTCCTGAGGATACGCAATTACCACCACGTTCAATTTTGTAAACGTCCAGAGCCTCGACGTCGATTACACTCAAGACAGGTTAACATCACATTATCACGTGTGTGACCGAGATCACTATTAATTCTGTCTATGGTAAATTGTCTTGGATTATTATTCGAATATTGCCATAACATATTACAGTTGCAACTTGCACAATTATTATTCTGTAGTTGTTTTAGTTTTATAATAAATTCAGTATCAAGATCAAAATCACGTTTATTTTTTTTGTCACACTTTTTATAGCTGACTAATTTTTTATTGATATCGACATTGTTAGTGATTTCTTCAGTTATTACGTAATCTACAATAACCCTATGTAGTTGAGATATTCTCCTGACTCGAGATACGGCGAGATAGACTAAATTTGACCATTCGATTCGATCATCTACAATCCAGATTCTAGTATCAGTTATAGTTAATCCCTGTGACGAGTGAATCGTTATAGCGTATCCTAACGTCCATGGCGATTTATTCATACTCAGCGCATTCTCAACGACATTAATATCGACTAAAATAATATCATTCAAGACAAGATTCTGTATTCCACCACCAGGAATTTCAACATCAATATTCTGTCGTCGAGTATCTGGGGGGCGATAACATAATGGTACAGGTAGATCTGAAAACTTTTCTTTATGTAACGTAAATAATTTATCCTGTAGTTCATCACGAACTATCTTTCTACTCGCGACTATTAAATCAGCGGGATTCCATAAAGTCCAAAATTCATTCATAGAAGTCTCTGGAATTACTCCTCGCATTATCTCACATTGTACTCTGTCTGGCTGAAGTCTGATTAATTTTTAAATTCCTTCAGCGGTTCATCAATAGCTCTATGGTCATCATTTATTTCTTCATAATAATCTACGTTATTCTTCAGCCATTCATGTGGAGACTCTCCAACAAAGGGTGGTGGTTGACCATTATCGCCGCACATAATCACAGCAGTATTCTTTAGTAACAACCAATCAAGAAATGTTTTTAGTGTTTCTAACGACACCGTGCATATCTCGTCCCAAATGATAATTTTAGGTATATATTTCTCACCCATCCGCGATGGGGTGCATGTATCTCCGCACCATCTAAAGAAACTGTGATAAGTACACGATTTTACTCCTCGTTGCTTTATTTCTCTGGCAAGTTTGTGCGTCGGTGTTAAAACAATCATATCTGATGTATTATTTATAAATAAATTAATTACACGAGTTGTTTTACCTGAACCACCACACCCATTAAGATAAACGGTTTTATGTTTAGATACAGGATCGTACACAGATGGTGCAGATGACTTTAATATTTGATTATTATTTTTGTAATATGTCTCCACAATTTCAACATCTGCAGATTCAGAATAACTAAGTATATTTTCTTGTTTTATTCTCCATGTTCCCCATTCACCATTACCGAGTTTTAATAAATCTTTATATTTTTTGTGTACATAAAATGAATCCGTAGCGACTCTAACAGCGTGACGAGGAAATTTATTTATCATCGATAATAGATTTATAGAAACATATGCCAACATCGAAGATCTTAAATGAGTAAACTGCGGTGACTCGCCATCAAGATAGCTCACAACTGTACCTAGTTTGGTTCCGTCTGACAAATAAGCATTACATCTGTTTATAAATGTATTTTTTTCCGTTGTATCAGCTATTATAAAATCGAGTTCAGCATCGTCCATAATCAATCTTGTACAGTGTCTTTTATGATCATGTGATCCTCCTTGAGTAAATTTACCGATTATCTTTCTACCAAGATCTTTTGTAAATTTCTCATCATGTTCATTCCTGCATTTATTTATTTTAATAATATGATCTTCATCAATATCAGGGAATTCTTTTCTGGTATCATCAATATTAAATCTATTTGGTTTTGGTAACCAAACTTGCTTCTGTGAATTATACGATATAATCGCTTCAGTTACTCTCAACGATATTAAAAATCCAACATCAAGCATATATCGCAATAGTACTATTGGAACCCAATATTTTTCTGAAAAATGTCTTCCAAACCAAGCATAAGTAATCGGATGGAGATTTTCTGCAAATTCGAATAATTCTACATGAGCAAATCCGGTTAAGTCAAAATCTGGTAAATGTCCGTTTATCGCAACCCTGGTCATGTCATGTGTAGGATGTCCGAATCTCTTAAAGTATTTAGAACATACTCCATATCCAAGAAAACTCCCAGGATAACACGCTACCATATCAACCGAGATAACATCACTATGGTTGTATTTGGTGTTCCATAATCCACCGTGACCATATTCTACACAGCTTTTCTTGACATCTTCAAGGAATTCCGATCGTGTTGGTTTCCATAAATTTTTTCCTGAGCGAAATGAGCCGCTACAGATGGAACTGTAAAACAATTATTTAATAATTGTCTAATTTTGACATCGTCTGAAGTATATTCACGCCAAAGGCGCTGCGCAAGATGTTCCATTTCTACATTAAGAGATTCTGTACGGTAAATATCACCATTAGGCCGTACAAACTGATCGTAATGATCATATTCCGAACTCTGAAATAACCAAACGGATACAGGGTCACTTTTGCTGATATTTTTAATAAAATCAAAGATGTCACCGTTATAAAATTTAACCGTTCTATCTCGTGGAAATATTGTTACTGCTGAGGTCCATGCGTGCGAATTATGATCAATAATATCTATCGGAGCTCCTCTTGATTCATATTTCGATTTATATAAAATCTCTCCCGTCAGCATTTTTACTGTTATTGGGAATTTTAATTTCTTTTCTAGCTCAGCAACATCTTTGATAGACGCTCCGGTATCTTTAAACGACTCTGCCCATGTGTTTATTTTTTTACGTCGTAAATCTGTTAAACCATTACCACGTATCGCGTTTATGAAATGTTCTGTAACTCGTTCAGCTACACAGTTTATACTTGACTCTGACAATCTCATAGGTTTTAGATCCCCGACGTTAGGTTTATTATTAAGCGGATATATTGCATATACAACTGCAGTAACTGGATATGCACGTTCATAATATAATTTATCTATACCGGTTAGTATTCCGGGCTTAGATTTATTACTCAAAAGAACAATATTACCCCCGGACTGCACACGGACGGGATCGCGCTTATCACGAATAATCCAAATATCTTCTTCTGTATTTACAATAAATTTTATTAAAATAAAATATTTTTGATTATCAAGGTGATTAATAATTACATTTCCCCGTTTGTCATTCATCATATTAGTAACATTTCCAACTCTGAATGTTGACCACACATGAGCAGCACCATCGTCACGAAATTCCTTTTTTGCTTCACGAATACGTTCGGTTACATCCTCATCTGTTAATGCCAGATCTTGCATCGAAGTACTAAATTTATATTCTGATAGTCTGTCAAGATCGAATCTAGCAGGGGAAGGTTCAATAACGGATAATTCCTCCATATAATTAAAACAAATATTTAAATTAAAGTTTTAGTATATATATAATGCTTGAAACACAAAACAAATGTGCTTGGCTCAAAACTGGATATACTTCTACTTGTAATAAATCGTGTGTGAACAAATACTGCGGAAATCATGCACAAAGTATCAAAAATGGAAGTACAGGACCAATACCGTGTGTGAAATGCGGTGTTGGAGACAGAGGAAAAACTCAATTGTGTCTAAAATGTGGCGGAAAAAAATACAGAGAACTAAAACGATATTATGACAAAAAAAATAACACTGACTCTCCTATAAAGACAGAAGAAGATGATCTGGTTAGATTTCAGAATAATGATTTAAACAAATAGTATTATATATATAATGTAGCAAAACGAATTTGTGGTGCATCCAATCTTTACCAATTATGAAGCATCTCGAGAAGGTGTGATTAGAAACTGTCGATTAAAAAAACCAGTCGGTACTGTTACCAAAACTGGTTATCTTAGATTTCATGCTGGGAAAAATAAACATTATTACTCACATAAATTCATATTTGAATGTCATTTTGGATTGATCAAAGATGGACTTGTAGTTGACCACATTGATGGAGACCCCCAGAATAATAGGTTATCTAACCTGCAGGCTATTACACAAAGTCAAAATTCCGCACGTGGAAATACTGGAAAACGTAAAAAGTTTGAAAGAAGATCTATTAAATCCATAAATACAGAAACAGGACGGGAAATTACTTTTCCATCAATATATGCGGCTGCAAAACATTTTAGCATAAATTCACGATCGGTACAATTTGTCGCAAATAATATTACTAGATCTGCATTTTCGAAAACATATAATCAGCGGATAATATTTGAATATGTCTAACTCTCTATTCCTAACAAAAACAAATAGTTCGACTCTGTCAATTTTGCCAAGGATTTTGTTTAGCCATAATTACAGTCACTGACTCTGTCAGGGGTTCACCTTCACCGTCGCTGCTCTCAGCGTCATTATCATTTTTGACAGAATCAGATAACATAATCTTTCTTAATTGCATTACACGATTGTCCACGATCTTTTTTCTTTCGTACTCGTGAGACAGTTCGGATTTAAACTTTTCGATCGAACGTGCAAGAGGTGCAAATAATTTTACCTGATTGTCGTTTACCATAGCTAGTAATTCAAACATAGATTGATAAATTAATTTTATAAATCTGTAGTTTGAAGGTAGTGTATATTTATTATCAAATTTTCTTTGTTGCAGTAATTCAAAATCGCACATAATTTTCTGAGGGTCAAGATTATCAGATATTTTTATTCCGTTATGTTTTAGTTTTTTAATAGCAGAAATAATATCATTAATGTTTTCTTGGTTCATTATATATATATTTATATATTTAATATAAAAAAAAAATATTAGCTCCCAATGACTTTTTTTTGTCAGGGAGCTGTTTTGTGTGTGATATATGGTTATATACAATGAAGATAATGGTTATATACAATGAAGATAATGGTTATATACAATGAAGGTGATATATGGTTATATACAATGAAGGTGATTATATGGTTATATACAATGAAGATAATGGTTATATACAATGAAGGTGATATATGGTTATATACAATGATGATAATGGTTATATACAATGATGATATATGGTTATATACAATGATGATATATGGTTATATACAATGATGATGGTTATATATAATGAAGTGATATATGGTTATATACAATGAAGATGATGGTTATATATAATGAAGGTGATATATGGTTATATACAATGATGATAATGGTTATATACAATGAAGATGATTATGATTATATACAATGATGATTCTATGAACATGAAATATATACAAATGGTGATGACGAGGGAATCTTGTCTACGTCCAACAGATTTTGTACACTCTCCCCAAATACAAAACCTAGGGAGTGTAAAAGGTACACCCCTCAAGGGTGTATGATAGGAGAGTGTATTTTGTCTGTTGTGGATTTCGAGGAAATGCTCCGGGTTCCCCCAATTAAATAGCATCAGTCGCCAAATACAAGATAATATCTTTAGCATTTTTGGAGACTCGAACACGCGAGAGTCTGTAGAGCTTCGATCTACGTCCAACCGTCTTACCATTTCGGCCATCGTTCTCTTATCAATAATACAGTTAAATTTAAGTAATATATAAAATATTTGCTGCTTCACTACAGCGGCTTACAGAAAACAGATAGATCACTAAATAATTAACGAAAAACGATTGTCGTAGGGACTGAAACATTATTTCTGTCTAAAATGAGATTTTATATTTCTAGTTTCCAAAAAATATATATTATAACACTGAGTCTATACGTAAAGCCGTAACAGCGGATATTGATTTAGTTATATAGCGGCTCTTAAAATAACTTTACGCACAGCCGTTATATGGAATAATCAATATGCAGCCACAGCTTTCTAGATAATAGATTTCATTGTGCACGGATTTTATGTAAACAAAAAGAATATAATATTATAGACATCCGGATATTTTATTTTTGTATAATAAAAACGTATTATGAGCGTACATACAGGTTTATATTTAGTACTTCATTTCTCGTGTCCAGAATTCTATTATTTTGGTCTGTGAGTTTAAAGTGTATTCTTGATAATAACGGATTATGAACTCGCAGGTACACGGGATTAATTGGCTCTGATACAATTAACGAACCGGGAGGAACCAACGGGCTAAAACTGAATAATATGTACCCTTGCTGGGCCTGGCTAGATTTAGAAAGATCTACCTGATAGCAACCTTCAATAACATCACATATTAGATTAACTGCAATTGTTGTTGTTATATTTACAATGCCTGGCGATATATGACGTCCGGCACCAAAGGGGTTGTTATTGTGTTTTAGTATAGCCGGTGGTGGGGTTATTTTTTTCCACGATTCAATTACTCCCGGATAATATTCTTCAATAAGATTATTAAATGATTTCTTCATCTCAGCGTCATTTAAATCTGGTATAACAAATACGTGTGATTCAGCTTCTGTTATTTTATAATGATCAAGAAATAATTGCTCACGTTCTAGATCTGTGAAAACAGTACCTACATCACTAGTTGCAGAGTTTATAATACTTCGATTGGCGATGTATAAATCGAGTAACATACCATTTAAATGTTTTATTAACTCGATTATTTGCCGCTTTACGTTATCGTTGTAATGTTGAGATAATGAAATAAGTAAACTTCTTAAATCATTAAACGTTTTATCGTATTCAGGTTTAAAAGGATCTAAAAAACTTTTAATAAATTTTTCATCAACAATATCTCGATGCCTCCCCTCTGGCGTAACGATAACATTAAATACTGATCTAGTCATCTTGGGAATCCCTTTACCATCAAAATCGGTAAAGTAATATATATCGTCGTTTGAATCAGATTCAAATATTATAAATCTCCATGGATCTTTTCTTCGATATTCTGGATCTTTAATGAATTTTTCTTCACTCGTTTTAAACTCATTTTTAGTTGGTTCTGAAACTCCATTATAAACAGGTGCGACTTCAGGCCATCCTAACACTGATCTGATCGAACTTTGATAAATATCTACGAGGTAATCAGGAGAATTTATTTCAATCACCGCTGATAATGTTGGTTCATGAACAGTAATCGCTATTTTAGATCCTTTTCCTGTTATAGATTTAATTCTGCGTTGGAACTCATCATTAATCTGTTCTATTTGATAACTGCCCGTTGAAATTCCAACAACCTGCCAATCAGGTGTTCCATCCGGTTTATTTTTATTCGCGAATACCAGTGAATTATTTGCTGGTTGTCCACCAAACGGTTTTGATCTAATATTAGGCCAGCTATAATAAACTCGTAATTGCGCTAATGCTATTTCCTTTGCTGGAATTGCAGTCGGAAAATTAACGCTAAATTCAGGATTGGTTGAACTTAATGATATCATAGTAGTTTTTGACGGCGTTGTATTAGCTACGATCTGCTGAAGTAATTCGCGCGACTCTGACATTATTATTATCGTTATTATTTAATTCTCCATCTTTCCGTTATTATCACTAGCGATTATGAATGCTTCATCGTAGGTTTTCATTATCGTTACAAACTCCTCATCGGATATTTTACCATCACCGAGATACGCTGAAATATACGAGCATAATTTAGTGTATGCGGCTGTTGCTGTGTGCAATTTCATTATGTACTCGTTTAGTTTATTATTCGTACATGTAGATATTTTCTTAGCGATAATACTGAAAATACCTGCACATGTTGTTGCCGTTGAAACTATAATTGTTACAACTGCAGGCGCTGTCATCGTTATTGTTGATAGTAATAATCCAGTTCCAGCAATAACAGCAGAAACCGAGTATACCATTATATCAATAACAACCATACGTCGCGATATTTTTTTACCTTTATCGTGTAATCGTCGATGATATTTTTTAGTTTGGTTTGACACTCACATACTTGAGCGTATCTGTGACGTTGAACGTCGATAAATGACTCTTGATTCATTATACTTATCTAGATAACTAATTGAGGAGTTTCAGCTATAAATTCAATACATCACCAATAATCTGCTGTGGTTAACTTTTTATCACTCGCTATCAGCATAAACATTTCTTCAGCATCTTTGTTTAACACTATAGACACAGTTCCAGAAAAAAATATCGGTTGAATGACGCCATGTAAATGTGGTAAATATAGTAAATTTTTCAGCACAAAATATAGATAATCTATATACACCAGTGACCTCTGCGGTATGTTTAAGGGTGTTATTTTCCGGTGTCCATGTTGCTTTTCCTGATGCGACTGTGTACACGATATTAATGATCTGCTTGTGAGGAATTTTTACGAGATTAGTTTTTTGAATAATATTAGGAATGCCACTAATAATATCTTTGAGTCTTGTGTTAATGTCAGCGAGATTAATAATAACATTTGGTGGAGTTCCAAAAAAGTAATTAATATTTCTGTTTACATTTCTACGAAAATTTAGAAATGTTTGTACATGATTAATATATTCAGTTCTAAATGTAGCAATTCCATCATTGATTGTCGTTAACGAAGTCGTTATTGGAATTTCCTTATCGTCGACGTATTTTTTAGTTGCGGCGTCGAAATCTGTTTCTGGTGTTCTGAGATTGTTAATACCATTATTATTCATGTCGAGAAATGCACGCATTATACCACCGCGCACTGACACGTATTTGGATTCTTGATCATCGACGTATTTTTTTGTTGCTGCGTCTGTATCTGCGATTGGATCTTCAAGATATGTAATTTTTCTTCCTGACATAATAATGTCACCGGTAAATACATCACCAGTTTTCTTAACATAATCGTTAACCGATTTACCGGAATCCTGTATTTTACCCTGATCGGTGAAAGTAACGATATTATTAACAATCGCGTTGGGAATTCGTATAAGTACATCTAGTAGTTGTATGTTACTCGTTTTTAATCGTCCTTGTTTGTCCTGAAAAACGACGACTTCATTTTGATCCACACTTGTTATATTTAATAAATCATCGATTTCTTTTCTGAGCTGATCAATGGTTGCATATTTAGATAAATCGAACTTCTGAGTTTTACCTGAGGATCTTCCATAAATATCTACCATTATATTTACTGATATCAGTTTAAGTGTTATGACGTAGCGTAGTGAACGCGTGTACGACTTTATGAGGCGGTGCTGTTGATTTTGATACAGCATCAAGCACAGCGAGGGTTTCACGACCGCATATTGGAGGATCAGTTATTTTTGTGTTGGTAGCGTTGAATACCAGATTGGAATATCGCCGGTAACGTACTCTAAAAATTCTTTTGGTGGTGCTAATCCATACGAATCGAAATAAATAATTCCACGTGGATCAATTGCATATCCTACCCAGTGCGTGCCTGGGCCAGAGTTTTTATCGAGATTAATGATACCAGTTTCAATATTGTTTGGTTTTTTAGGTAATTGATCGCGCATAAAAACACCTCTGAAATTTTTTATTTTTAATTGCTTAGCAGCATTAAGTAAATCAAAATTGGACATGGGTGTTATTAGTAAACTGTCCCTGGTAATCTTAGACCCTTTCCGTACCATGAATGTGGAGTCCCTGGTAATCTTAAACCTCTTCCCTTTTTTTTGATTCCTTGTCCGTTGCTTTCTTTAACGCCATTCCAGCAGCAGTTCCAACAGCACCTAACGCAGCTGCCTTTGCAACAGCTGGAGCTGCAGCTGCTATTAATGCTGGTATTGCTGCAAGAAGCGGAAATATACCACCCGTTTTAGCGATGTCTTTGATGGCGCCCGCAGAAAGATTAAGTTTAACGCCTTTATTTGATTTTTTAGAGTCATTGAAGTTTTTGAACTGACGCTCGGTCAACGATAGTTTATTTGCACCGGTCATTTGTTCTCGCTTTAGCGATATTTTTATTCCACAGTTATTTTTTGATGCTGATTGCAGCCTTTTAATCTGACCAGGAGTCAGACTCACACTAACGTGATGATATAACATTATTAATATTATGAACGATCTAATTACATGTTTTCTACTGGGGCATCAATAACTCTCATTCGTCCACCAACACCTTCGAGTAACATCGATTTATCGCTGCGTATAACAGCAATTGATCTGTAATTAGCAATAACTCCTATTGTCACACGAGCTTGAAAATGAATATCTACAACAGATTGTCTGGTTAAATCTAAATGTTCTAGAGAAAAGTAATAAATCGGATACAGCGATGTAAAATCTAACTGAGATATTTGTAAACCAGTATCAATATTTTGATCACGTCCCATGAACGACATAAGACGATGATATGCACGTGCTACATGATTTTGATCGAAATTCAGTAATATATCCTCAGATGGTTCTTGATGTCCATTTATCCTTAATGAAACCTCAGAAACACCGAGTCTATCAAACACCATTTGATTTCGTAATTGTGTGTTTAATCGTGCAGTATCTTGAAACGCAATAAATATATGTCGCGGTGCAGAAACACCCTGCTGTGATGCTATTTGCCACGTAAATAAACCATTAATATTACTCTGGATAGCATCTGTGGTCATAGTTAACCATGATAACGTCGATTTACCACCTTGACTCATAAAAGATAGTAACCGGTCTTCTTCAGATATTGACGGAGTCATCACTGGCATCCACAAGGAAAGTTTTGTTAGTATTACTATACCAGCATTACCAATGGGTCTCCATAATGCATCATTATCATCGCCTTTTCGTACAAGTACAACTGTATGTTTGGCTCCGAAAATAACTTTTCTGACATTTCTACAGAATCCAAAAATATGTGACAGTGGAATCGCACAAGAAAATGCTCTTCTGTTATCTTTCAACATTGATCGACGTGCTGTAAATCCTAAGTTAAATTCTGGATTTGGAAAAGGTAGATCTTCAATAGCAGCAGCAGCAGGAGGAGCAGCTCGATTATTGGGTTGTCGAAAAACCTGATTTCTACTGTCAGGGTGGTCAGAAGTATCCTTGACAAACATCATTGATGGACCAGCTGATCTTGAGTAATCGTCGCTGTATCTCGCAAGACCCAATATCGTCGTGGCAACGTCAACGTCCTTCTGAATTGATTCAATATTTTTTTCCGTCAATCATGTACGTAGCGCTATCAAATAACGCCATAATACCATTATTAACAAAACCAACCCTAACATCAGCTCCATATGCTACTGGTGTTGCAGGAGCAGCATTATCTAAAATTTCACCTTCAACTTCGATAAATGCTTCAGCGGGTAGGAAATATCTACTTGTATCCTGAACCTGTAGTTCGATTCGTCCGCGCTGATCTGGAATTCGTGCGTCGTAAGAATAATATTGATAATCGCGCACAGACTCATCTTTGAGAACTGGTGCATCCATGTCAAACGCGTGGTCAGATATGCGCTTAAACATCTTTATTATTATCGTCTTCGTCTAACTCGAAGACCACTTCGGGAAGTGAGACCACTTCCTGCTATCAGACTAACGGTTATATTTTTTTCCTTTTCCGACATCGGGATATCAGCTAACTCCGCTAGTTTTTGATTAGCTGCTTGATTTATTATTTTACTGACATTTGCTGGCATCACTTCAGTGCTAGGTAATTTCACAGGTTGAGGTCGGGCTGCTTGTGGTCTGAGTATTAATCGTGATAGTCTATCTTTAATTGCTGAGAATGCTTTGCTAGCAAGATTACCAACAGCGCCTATACCTTTTTCACGAACAACATCAATAGCTTTCATTCCTAGCTGCTTTGCAATCGGTATTGCTTTTGGGGCTATCCTTCTAAACAAACCCTGAACAACATCACCTAATCCATCTCCGTAGGTCGTTTTGTATACCGGTAATCGAGAATTTATTACCCTGACCATGGTAGGTCCACGAGTATTGTGTATGATCATTTTATTATTAAGTGACTTTATCACTAATTACATACTTAGTCACTATGATAATCATCGGCGATTTCATTAATGACAGACCGATATACATTAATATCCATGATACCGCCTGTAAATAATCGTTTACAAATATCAGCTACTTCATTAATGATTTCTGGAGAATTATTACCAGCTCGTTTTCCTCCAATGAGAATTTCTAGTCGATCAACATCAGCAAGAACGTTATTAGGACAGGTAATAAGACCACTTCCTAGACCACTTCCAGTTGCGCCAGGAGTATCATAAAATACGTCGTCTTCAGTTTGTCGTGGTGATCTCAATCGTCTCATTGTTTCTTGTCGTTCTTGTTCTCGTTGTTGTAGCTCTTGTTGTAGTTGTTGTGCTCGTTGTGGTGATGGTGGTAATGTTGCAAATTCTTCTTTTGGTGTTTTTTGTTGTCGGTATTTTTGTATTAGTTTTTCTATTTGTTGTTGTTGTTGTTGTTGTTTTTGTACTTCTCGTTCTATTTTTGAAACCGGTGTTAATTCAAATTGTTGTGGTAATGGTGGTAATTCAAATGGTTTTCGAGATTGCTGCTTTTTACGTTTTTTTCTTTCCATTTCTTCTTCTTGTTTTCTTAATTGTTTAAATTTTTTAATTTCATTATTATAAACCTGATATGATAGATCAGCTTTTCTAGCTTGTTGAACATTCATGTATATGCGATATAAATATTTTTGCCATTGATTAATGTCTTTAATATATTTAGCGTATTCAGGTTTCATTAATTTATCTCTTTGACTATAATTATTCACAGCAAATTCAGCCAATTCTTGTAGGTTTTCAATATTGTTAATTGTTTTAATAGTTACTTCATCAAATTTATCTATCAATTCAACTAATTTTGGTTTAGGGTCTGGTGCTTCAGCGCCTTCAGGCTGAGCAGCAGCTGGCTGAGCAGCTTGAATCAAGTCAGCAATATCAACAGGCAATGTTGCAAGAGCTCGTTGTGTTGCCTCAGTTGCTGTAACAATTTTCTTCGTTGGTTCGACAATCGGTTTAAATAATTTTTCTGTACCTTCTGTAAATTCCACCTGAGACTCCTGACGCGATTGTAGTTGTTGCTTAACAGAATCACGAACAGGTAGATATTTTTTAATTGCCTCTAGTCGCTCTCGAGTTAATTTAGCTGAGTGTGGTTCTCCAATACTCATTATTGATAATATCTATAATGGCTGTTTAATTCATAGCAGCAGTAGAGCTGAACGACAAAAATTGAGTAACCCGCGAGTAAACGAAATCGCATAAAAATCTGAAAAAAAATACGTCAACAAAAAGTAACGGAAATGAGCTAACCCAAACGATTTATTATCCGTTTTTCAAACTATATGGTAATAATAAAGTTAGGAGGTTCGGTTTATGTTATTGACCTTTTTTTTCAGCCCCCTGTAGGAGCCTTTATTTTTTATAAATAAGGTTTCAGCCAAGTGGTCTGTTCAGCTCTACTGCTGCTCTAGTCCAATGATTTATTTCAAAGACCTAATCTTCATTCTGTATTGGCATATAACTTTTCCGCCCGATTCATCAATCCAGCGTTCAATACACTTGTAAATATTTGTCAAGAGTAGGGTATTACATCTATAATTTCTCTCAGTGCCTTCTGGAATAATATATACATCTGAATTTGGTTTTGGAAAATACCGCTATTTAAAAGAAGTATTAAATAGCTTTTAGAAAACAAAGATTTGTGTTTCAGCACCGTACTGTTACGTATAGACTCGTTCAAAAGTAACAAAAGAAAAGAGTGAAACCAACAAGCTTTGTAAGTTTTAACAAAAGTAATTTATTTCCCATGAAAACACGGTGAAAAGGGTGAAAATAGAAAATAGGACACAGTTTGTGAAGACAATCCAAACATGTATCCTAGTACTGAAAAAATATACGTCCTATCACTAAATATTTTTAACTGAATCCAGGTTAGAATCTTGATGACGTTCCAAGATGGAGGATGATGACGTCAGGTGAAGTCTTTATACGAATGTGAAGAGTTCCACGTTGAACCACAACTTGTAATGTTTCAATTTAAAATAAATTTCCATCGAATGTCTTTGTCACTTGTCTAGTTCTCCAGGGAATAAATTATTATATTCTAAAAAATAGATGAACTTCTGTACAAGCTGTCATCTATGATAAAACATCTCCAGTTCCAAAGATGTAAAAATACAACTCTTTACGGCACCTAATAGAAATATATCCTTCTTCTTGAAGATATATTGTACGATTGAATATTTCACGGGGATCTGAGCATTTTTACACTGAACTAAGACATCATTTCAAGCGCGCACGATCAAACGCGTGACTATTTCATCATCAAATAACACGGTAAACAATGCAATTTCACGTGGGCCAGAAAAATGACCTTGACAATAACCAATCGTTTTCGCGTAGTGTTTACTCAATCGACAAAGCACGGCAGGATAAAATCGTGCCTATGCGAGTCATATTAGGTTTTATATATACATACTATCTCTTTCAAAAATATCAGATCCCTTGAAAATAATCATTACAATATAATGTAATGATACAAAAATAAAATAAAAAAGAATTTAAAATTAACACACAAGTAATTAAATTACATATTCGTAACAGTACATAAAAGAATATATATGTAAATCGTATCTAGCCCACTACTTTATCGTCTGATTAAATTCTGTATTCCTTTAACAGTTTTGTCTTGAAAAGAATGGACGCATTTTATAAAATATGATTTGGGACAGGTACTTTATAGAGCGTTCGTTATATCAATATTATCATCCAAATTTTGAAAAGGATTTGATGAATTATTAATCGAACTAAAAATTGACCTAACGGTGACCATGAAATATTCGTGCTTGGGGACGGACAAGTTGAATCCTTTAGTAACTTCCAATACTTTGTAGCATTTCTGGACTTTACTTCACAATTGCTTCTGTTCATCAGATTCCAGTCTACTCTTTGTGGCAGTCCTTTTACAATAAATAAAGTTTTGTTTTTATCATTTTGAATCTGGTAAAATTTGATTTTGATTTTGATTCACATGATGTTTAAATTGATGTTAATTTCTTTAAAATCTCCTTTTATCTGTATATATTATATACATTAAGTACCTAGTAAATCATCACGTAAAAATCACTGCTATGCATTGTATGTTGTCTGAGTATGATGGAGTGTACAGAAAACAGGTGAATCCTGTGGTTGAAATTCGTTCCTCGTGCTCTGGCAAACGTTTCACATAAACGATTTTATCTTATCCCCATATAGATTGGGGAATGTGTTGCCCTTTGCACAGACGAAATTTGATAAGATAACAGAAACATGCTCAATACTAAAAGTTGGTGCAAACACCGACAATTCTATAAATGACCACTTATATGCCTGTCGTATGTAGTACAGGTACTATTTCTAGCAAATGAGTGAGGCGCCTAAGTATGGCGCAATACTTTGGTAAAGATTTTGACCTGGCCCATGTTTACCAGTCATGCATCCATTACATACGTGTAAGTTTAATTACATAATTTACGAATATTGTTAATGTCGGAGCCTAGACTCGTAAACACGTCTGTTGCTATATCACATTGAATTACACTATGTGTTCCATAGTTAGTTAGTCCTGTAACTCTAAAGATTGAGTCTAGATTGTGGTATATTAGGTCAAGTAAAACATTATACAAGGCTCTCATTATTTTAGGTTTAAGCCACTATGAGTATGAATTTTTCTATTTTGATGACCAGCTGACATCTGCTCCTAGAACGTGTGAGCGATTTTCAACCTTGCAAACAATTCAAACTTAAATTATAAATCAGTTTCTATATTACTCTGTGAGAAGATTCTTTACTGTATATTAGCCTATCCACCTTCTGTATATATATATATATATATATATATATATATATATATATATATATATATATATATATATATATATATATATATATATATCTTACAATGAAATGGAAAAGAAATAATGCGAGTCAGCTTGTACGTATGCTTAAAATATGAATCATTGGACTCTTGAATACTTGTCAATTACTGCAAATGAACAATGTTAATAAAAAACCTGTAAAATAAAAACAACAGTTTTAAAGAAAGAAGAAGGCGAAATGCAAACATTTCAATGGAATGGGAAAAGTATGTACAATATATCTAACTGAAGCGGTAAAAGAAATACATATAACAGTATACTGCTCTTGTCACTAATGCTAGATCACTGAGGTTGGGGCAGAAAGTGCAACTGGTATTCAAACATTTAATCAATACATTGAAAGATTATGTTACAGACTTTAAAACCCTACATAAATTTGGTTTAATCTTAAAATTTTCACTTGAAAGCAGCTTCATAAATTTGGCCATATTTTGCTGCTAGCAATAATATTTATGTACATACTAGAGTCTGTATTCCATGTCGCCAACATTCTAATGTAAAATATTTGTTCCATTGTTATTCATATTTATTTTGCATTATTTGTTATTTAGTTCATTTCTTTTTTTTCATTATATGCTATGGTAACGTAGCATTGTTTGTTGGACTTAACCTTGTCCAAAATCAAATTTATTTTATACCTGACCTGAACTATTTTTTTTTAAATTTATTCTGTATACATCTAATACATAGCTCAAATATTCTGTATTATTGTGTTTATTATCAGGATCATTATTAATAGAAATAAATATGTTTATTTGGGTCAGGCTCTAGGTTGTTTTTATTCTCCTACAATTTACATGATGTACCTGGCATTGTTCAGGTTATATCTTATAATTTTAGTAACAGACGTTGTAATAATATCTAGCATTTTATTTGTAAACATTAAGATTTTACCATAAAGTTATTTTTCCAAGATTTAATTTTTTTATACAAATGTTAATTGTGACCTGAGATCAAGTACAGGACTAAATAATCTGATCATTGGAAAGATTATTCATTCGTGCATAAAATCTAGCCGAATCAATTTCTATTATTGTTGTGTTCAGTTTTGATTTGGGCTGGAATTTGTTTCATCAAATTATTTGATTCAGTGTTGATTTTCTCTGGAAATACAGAGTTCAAATAAAAAATTACATTCTTGGACATATACATTCATTGGGATTTATAGTGAATTCAAATCTGGAATTATATTCCTGTGCTTCAACAAAAGACTGTTGGCATATCAGCATTGTACAGGTTGTGACAGACGCATGAACGCTTCAACCTTGGACTTAATTTGGATTTCTACTGAAGTTTATTCAGAACTTTAAATTAGTAGGACTTGTGTCTTTAATTCTAGGATTATTTTGGGATTTAATTCGCAATACCGTAAGTTCTGTTTTTCATTGTCATTTTGTGTTCTAGTGAAATAAATTATTTCTTGAATTTTACAATGATTGTTGTTTTTCACTCTTTTCTGTCACTTAGTTTAAGATCATAGGATTGTAATACCATATAAGCTTAAAATTAAATCATTTAAAAACATTACTTTGCATCAATCTGCTCTCTTCTATACCATACGATGGAACTGGACAAATAACTTGTATATATATATATAGTACAAACGTTAAGAAGTACAAGCTGTAAAAAATAAATGTATTTTTACCTGAATTAATTAAATGTGGAATTAGTCTGAGAAATAAATATTATATCAATATCTGACCTGAATTCACTTTCAGCCTATCTGTCAATATGTCTGTATGTAAGTTTGTATATGTGCCTATCTTTGTCTCTCAGCCTCTCTTTCAGGAGTTGGGGGGTTGGGCACGAGTGATCAAGTGATCTAAAGTGCTCACCGTTACGGATCACTGCCGTCTCACCTCTGTCTGCGTGTGTTCGAGTCTCATGCTCGGCCAATATGGGTACGTGAGAAAGCTTGCCAGTAGCTTCTCGTGGGTCGGTGGTTCTTTCCAGGGTTTTCCGGGGTTCTTCCTCTAACATTTATACTGGCCGCCATGTATAGCCTATGTTGTGCTGAAAAATGGCGTTAAACCCTACAACAACAAAAAGTCTCTCTTTCGTCCGCCAAGCCCATGTTTATATTGTGGATCTGTTATGGAAGCCCATCTAATCCCGCCGGTGCCTTGTCCGCTGTGCGCATTTTCTTTCTGTGGTTTTTGGTCACTGTGAGGTAATCCGAAGATTGCGCTGATGACCAAAAGCACTGTCAGACGAGGGAGATTGATCGTTTTTTCATTTTCATCTACGTGCCCATGAGCCGTGCCGAGGGTTGTATCGCACTCACATGTTGTTTGTCGGCAAGGATACGCCCGGGTGTGATATTGTCACCACGTGTAGAGCGCCCAGTTGATTCACACCCTGGATTACTCGCATTCAGTTTGATGTCGGCCATACATGCCTTATTACGCTATAATTGTTCAACAACTCGGTGCCGTATCTAGCATACTTTCTTTTATTCTATAGATTATCATGATGTGTTTTGAACACTCGCTACTGCTAACACAAAGTGAAAATGAGAAGAAAGAACTTACTTGCAAATTAAATCCCAAAATAATCCTAGAATTAAAGACATGAGTCTTAGTAATTTAAAGTCTTGAATAAAATTTAGTGGAAGTCCAGAATAAATCCAAAATCTGAAGGTGATGATGTGTCTAGGTAGTTCATAAAGTGTTGAATATCAGTAATCCAATAAATTTTTCGGAGCACCTTTGTATTTCCAGAGAAAATAATCACTTGAATTCAATAATTTGGGGAAATAAAATTCAGCCAAATGGATTCAACATATAATACAACTTGAAAGTGCTAGATCTTAAAGCAGGACTGAAAAATCCTCTCAGTTACCAGATCATAAAGCTCTATACTTGACTTTAGGTCACAATTAGCATTGTTTAAAAAAAATAAACTTTTAGAATGGTCCTGATGTTAACAAAATAAAAAACATATCATGGCTTATGTAAATTAAACTAAGGAAATTCCAAAACCTAGACCTATACCCAAATAATCATATTTACTTCTATTCATAATAATAATGATTTTCAACCCATACGCATAGGAAATAATTTAGCTATGTATTAGTTGTTTACACAAAATAAAATAAAAAAGTAAATTCAGGTCAAGCAGAAATGAGTTCAGTTTTGGACAAGGTCAAGTCCAACATTCAATATTACATTACAATAGCATGTAATGAAATAAATTAACAAAAGCTACTAACAAACAAACAAAGCAAATTATATATACATAACACTATTTAGCACTAATTATCAGTAAAGTATCGTTTATTACAACTTCCAATGACTTATTGATGAATAATGTGTACGTATTCGAGCAACTGCGTCTGTTTCTCCAAAAGCTGATTATTCAATGTAAAGATAGGATTGGCGAGGACGCATATCTCAGAAGAAGCAATGTGTTTTGTGGAAACTCCGCCTGTACAGATGTGATTGGCTTGATTAAAGGGACGTAGAAAGTAAAAAATAAAAGACAGTGCTAACGATACATCAGAGCTATACGCTTCCAACATATATGGAAAATGGCTCAAAGTGTGCTGATTTTAGAGAACATGGGGCTTCTCAAACCCATTGCATGAAGGATCCATTAATGAATGATTATCTTGTACCATAACGTCTGGTCGATGCTTGCAGGATATTTAAATCACAGTGATATTTTATATTAATGATGGATAATATATATGCATTTAATATAATCGATCGAGTTATCGTTACTGGAAATTAACATCGAACGTAAGTAAGTACCCTCATTATTTTGACCTTTAATTGAGATCATCATTGCAGTGCGTAATAATTAACTAACCAGAGACTGTTAAGAATGTGTTTTAATATTTCTGAATTCAGAGAACTGTTGCTATTAAACTACAATTCATTTGCTTTACTCAACATTTCTTTGATATGCATTGCATGAACAGCAGATACAGTAAGCAAGGCAGTTTTCTCCATGAATTTGTTTTAGTTCATAGTCAATATTCGTTAGCTTTATCAGGTATCACAGCACACAAAGGACCTTTAAAACCATTGTATAACAGACTCATTCAAATCATCTAAGCAGAGGCCTGGCAATGAATATCATACATTAGAATGCAAAACTATTTTGTCTGTTTAGACTCATGGGGAACATACTTTACAATGAAAGAAGTTTGACACTTGTGATGAGGATTCTATGTACATTAGTTATCCTTATCAGGTCTATACAACAAACCTACAGTGCATCCAAACAATATGTTTAGTTTCCGTTTACAAAATATGTTTAGATTTGTGTTCTTGGAAAGAGAAATGAATGTTTTTATGAGAGGTGGGATGTAATTCAGTGTTGTTTTCCAGTACCATAATCTAGGTAATATTTTCAGTAACTTAAAATTATCAACTTAAGGGAAAGAACAAAAGTTTCGCGTTTGCAATCATTTGTATACTATGAATCCTTAGTCATCTGAGAACTCGGCTATCATAACTGCCATGAAATCTCCTACAGATTTACACACTTCCTACCCCTCCCTGATTGTTCTCCAATAGTAATGTAGTATATCCCGTACTCTGTTAAAGACACAGTGCATGAAACTTAGGATACGTTTGTGGGGAGACTTTAGATGCGCAGTCTTTTCAAAATTTAACAGTGGTTAATTTGTAACTAATTTGTAAAATCAAAATCAAAATATTTAAAGTATTGTAGATGGCAAAGTAGTGTAGTGGGATAGTTTGGGACATATGAGGCCAAAGAACGAAAAACAGCCTGGGACTGTTTGGGGCACAGATTTATAGGGACAAAAAAAAAACAAAAAAAAAAACAGCCTGGGACTGTTTGGGGCATATGGGAA
>JAECUM010029933.1:0-42253 GCA_016617855.1 Megalonaias nervosa
ATCAGACATCTTAGAGACACATTTGTTTATCAGACATCTTAGAGACACATTTATTTATCAGACATCTTAGAGACACATTTCTTTATCAGACATCTTAGAGACACATTTCTTTATCTGACATCTTAGAGACACATTTATTTATCAGACATCTTAGAGACACATTTCTTTGTCTGACATCTTAGAGACACATTTCTTTATCTGACATCTTAGAGACACATTTGTTTATCAGACATCTTAGAGACACATTTATTTATCAGACATCTTAGAGACACATTTATTTATCAGACATCTTAGAGACACATTTATTTATCAGACATATTAGACACATTTGTTTATCAGATATCTTAGAGATACATTTATTTATCAGACATCTTAGAAACACATTTGTTTATCAGATATCTTAAAAACATTTGTTCTTCAGACATCTTAGAGACACATTTATTTATCAGACATCTTAGAGACACGTTTGTTTATCAGACATCTTAGTGACACATTTGTTTATCAGACATCTTAGAGACACATTTGTTTATCAGACATCTTAGAGACACATTTGTTTATCAGACATATTAGACACATTTGTTTATCAGATATCTTAGAGACACATTTATTTATCACGCATCTTAGAAACACATTTGTTTATCAGACATCTTAAAGACATTTGTTTATCAGACATCTTAGAGACACATTTATTTATCAGACATATTAGACACATTTGTTTATCAGATATCTTAGAGATACATTTATTTATCAGACATCTTAGAAACACATTTGTTTATCAGATATCTTAAAAACATTTGTTCATCAGACATCTTAGAGACACATTTGTTTATCAGACATCTTAGAGACACGTTTGTTTATCAGACATCTTAGAGACACATTTGTTTATCAGACATCTTAGAGACACATTTGTTTATCAGACATCTTAGAGACACATTTGTTTATCAGACATCTTAGAGACACATTTGTTTATCAGACATCTTAGAAACACATTTGTTTATCAGACATCTTAGAGACACATTTAAATTTCAGACATCTTAGAGACACGTTTGTTTATCAGACATCTTAGAGACACATTTGTTTATCAGACATCTTAGAGACACATTTGTTTATCAGACATCTTAGAGACACATTTGTTTATCAGAGTTTACATCTGAGGGACTCATATTTATTTGCTAAAAGCAGACTGACAATAACAAGAACGGCTTGACATTCTAAATTAATGAGGAAAATATTAAATAGCTTTGAATGTCGTGTAGTTTGAAAATGTCAAGTTGCAAATGTCATACAAAATAATGCTTTGATTGTGAATCCATGACTGAAGATGTCATGCAGATAGTGATGTTGTGGGATTTTCTTGTAAGTATAGAAAATGTAATGTTGCTATTTTTTCTTGTATGTTTATAAAACGTTATGTTACTATTTAAGTATATGTCACTTTCATTCTGTTGTGCACCAATATTCTGTCTGTGATCTTTATATCATCTAAGCTAAAAGTGACCCAAACTACTTGTGTTTTGAGCTAAAACATATGCCTACTGGAGATTTTGAGCAGAAAATACAAATCTTAACAGCATTCAGTACATTGCAAACAATGCAATACCCTAGAGTAAAAAGATCAGTTTTGATTCATTCCTTTAGAGAAAATGAATACTAACCCAATAGTGTACACCTCACCCTATCTTGTCTATGCTTTAAAAGACCAACACAAAAGAAAACAAAAATGTCACTTGATCTCATATAATTTTTTTGTTGTCATTTTGACAGTGTTTTATGCCCTACTTTCCATGTTCATATACGGTCTGGATTACCTCCCCTTGTTTGCGGCCCTCTCTGTGGACTGTGCATTTGGGTACATAGTGGGGAGTCTGTACGCCTGGCTTTTCGCTACCGTGACGATTTTCCAAGCCCTTGAGTGCACTTTGAAAGAAGAACCCGTAAGTCAAAGGAGAGCACAGAGATAATGTTTCATGTTTCATGGTCTTTATGTTAAATATTACAGGGTTAATTAAAATAGAGTGACCTATATTTCACGTGATTTTGGGTAACCTTTGTCCTCAGCTCGTTTTTGCGGACATTGCCAATGGATTGGTATGCTTTGTTAAGAAATTGCGTCATGATGAATGCTACATCCGTCAGTGAAATCGGTATCTCTATTTAATGATTCAGTGATTTTGCTTTAAGCCCAGTTTCCGTCCGTTATGGTTTGCATTTGCTAAATTTTCTGGCACCATTGCTGGCTGAGTCATGTAACTTCGAATAAAGATGCATCATGAGGAGTACTACACTTGTCATAGAAAAACTAGGTCACTGTACTTCAGTTCCACAGCTACGATCGGGAGTTGTGCAGTCATTATTTAATATAAATTGGAGGTGTTTCATTATTTTCTTTTGAACATAATTCATTTTGAGCATAATACTACCGCATAACGATTTTTAAGTAAGACTCTTTTAATATTCAGTACAAATGTAAGGACCAGCGTTTTCTTTTCCTAATTGGTTTTTCTGTTCGTTATGAAAATGCCCAATTTACGCTTAAAGATTTTCAAGTGGACAGTGATTTCTGAGCACATAAATATTTAATATTAGTGCTACGTGTAGGCTCGTACAAAAGTAACAAAAGAAAAGAGTGAAGTCAACAAGCTTTGTAAATTTAACAAAATAATTTATTTCCCTAGAAAACAAGGTAAAAATATAAAATAGGACTTACGGTTTGTGAATATAATCCAAAAATTAATCCTAGAATTGAAAAATATAAGTCCTATCACTAAAAAGTTCTAATTGAATCCAAGTTCGAATCTCGATGAAGTTCCAAAATAGAAGGCGATGACGTCCTCTATAACCTATTTTGGGCTGATGTGTCAACAGTTCCTTGTTGAGTCACCAAGAATATAATTCCGACTTTGGAATTCCGAATAATTTTGAGTAAATGTCTTTGTCCAGGAATTTCGATGAAGAAGAGTATTTTCCAGGGTGAATAAATTATTTTAAATTTTTTAAAAAAAAACTCAATTCAAATGGCAACAACAGGAATACCTTTCAGCCTCAAGGTATTATTTACAACTGACTCAGAAACATTGAGATTGAGAATTAAACCCAACTAAAACGTCATTTCACATCCGCGTGATGAGTAACGTGATCACTCATTACAGGTCACTTAGCACGTAGGCTAGAAAAGCCCTATCTAAGAATCTGATTCACACACTGGAAATGAATTTAAAAATAAAACTGTTTACAACAGAGCTAACACGTGGGCTGAACATGACCATGGTAATAACCAATCATTTTCACTTAGTGTTTACAAAATCGGAACCAAGGTCAAGAACTAGGTCAGCTAAAAATTCAATGTAGCAATCATTTTGCGTTCTAATCAGACTAAAAGAACTGAACTAAATTTACTGGGAAAAATGTCAAATCCAGTAAAAATATTATCCTTACAACAAAATGTAATGAAATAAAATAATGTAAAAAAAAAAAAAAAATGTAAAACTAACACCCAAGTAATTTAATTACATATACGTAACATTAGGATCTTAATTATTTGACTTATTTTATCTGTAGAAAACGAAAACATCCATAGATCAGTTTCGTTTGATGAAAATTTTGACATATCAAGAAGAAAGAAAAAAAAGTGAAAGAAAGAAATCGACAGAGTTGTGGCCAGAAGGGCACTATTAAATTATGTTTCCCTTTGAAATCAATTTAATTAAATTAACAAAGAAAACAGAGCACACCATCAGACTTGTGTGAAACCCATGCTCTTTGTTTATAATATATGAGATTTTAATAAATATTGTAATATTTAAGTTTGAATAAAACATTTTATCAACAGAAAGTGTTTTCTGCAGCAAAAAGATTGTGCTGGTAGAGAAAAAAAATAAAAAAAAAAAATAAAGCAGCGACACGAGATTCTACATTTGTTTGACTGAGCTTTTCTCTGGTGGCGCTACCTATGGGATTCAAGGGAAGAAGGTGAATCCAATTCTTATATTTGGATTTGAATTAATGGAAAACTTAAAGACATATTTTGCCAGGATAGTTTGATCAGAGCATCAGTTGTAAAGAATGCTGTTCTATTCAATAATACCATAAAGTATCATCATTTATAAAAAAAAAAAATAAAAAATTAATGACTCTTTCTTATTCAGATCAGTGTAGTCCTTGAATTCGTCAGAATTCTACCTTTACTGCTGTGTCAACTATACTTGAGCATCGGTTTGCCCGTCCGTTTGGTCCAATCCTTCCGCGAAAAGAAAAAGTTCTTCTCTTCAATGCAGAGAATGACGGTATTTGAGCTAGAAAAATCGATCCATGACTCTTGGGAAGGAAAGCATGTCGTCAAAATACTTAGAGCGCCTCGATCTGAACCGTAAGTATCAATATTTGGAACATGATTTTCCATATACCTAAAGCCTTGGACACATAACCAATTTAAACGCACTTTGATATGTGATGCAAGTTTGATCTCCGCAATGATGTATCTGAAACAATGCAATTAAGACACTGCAGAACACGTGCATATATATATAATGACCTTTATTTTGTCCGAGTACATAGCTTGGAATTAAAATGGCAGATACATTATTCAGAGTTTATTGTAGAGCTGTGGTTTGCTTTCATGAAAACTTTTGAGCTTCGGAAAGGATGCACTTTATACTAGATGTATCTTTGTTTATAATTCTATTTCATACTAGACGTATGTGTGTCTATAATTCTATTTCATACTAGACGTATCAATGTCTATAATTCTATTTCATACTAGACGTATCAATGTCTATAATTCTTTCTTTTAATAGATGTATCTGTATTTATAATTCTCTTTCATCCTAGATACATCTGTGTCTATAATTCTTTTTTACTCGACGTATTTATGCCTGTATTTCAATTTATACTAGGCGTATATGTGTCTAAAATTCTAGTTCATACTAGACGTATGTGTGTCTATAATTCTATTTTATACTAGACGTACATGTGTCTATAATTTTATTTCATACTAGACGTATATGTGTCCATAATTATATTTAATACTCGGCGCATCCGTGTCTGTAATTCTATTTAATACTAGAAGTATGTGTGTCTATAATTCTATTTCATACTAGACGTACATGTATCTGCAATATTATTTCATACTAAACGTATCTATTTCTCTATAATTTTATTGTATATGTCACTTTTCAGTATTGATGTTATTTATTTTTAGAAAACAACAAAGACGAACTGAACTGCAACTATCCGTTTCCACCCATAATCAATAGCGTATTACGAAATGTTTACGCAAGTATTTGGAAACTAATATTTCAACCAGAATAATTAAATTATAACTTTAACTAACAAACAATGCAATTTAAATGTACAATACAGTTTAATCAATACTTCTTTCAGAGTACCACCTGAGACATTGAAGGAGAAGATAACGACGCATCTCAAAGGATTGGCAAATTCTTTGTTGTACCACCGACAGTCAGGTGTGTTTGCTGAAATTATTATTATTATTATTATTATTATTATTATTATTATTATTATTATTATCGTTGTTGTTGTTTTTGTTGCTGTTGTTGTTATTTAAATCATATGACAGGATAAGTAAGTTTTCATGTTAGGTTAATCGCATGACAGTGGACGCTTCCTTCGGTGACAAAATGTCTGCTGTATGAAATTAATCCTGACTTTTGTGGAACATGAACATCTCTCACAAACAGAGGGCAGAGGTGGTGAAAGAAAACCTACATTGACGAAAGTAGTTTCTTCTTCAAATACGTTACCCAGACTGAATACCTTTGGAGAACTACTACTACCTCGAAAATCCAGACCTCACAGATACTACTTTTAGCTAAAAAGAGCTAAAAGTTGTCGGCCGACCTACATGTCGGTCCGGCACATTGATCTCCTCTTATGTATAAGACTTTTGCGGCAAAGTCTAAGAATACATCAGTTGCTACTTCCACTCGTGCCAAGAAGCATGCTCTCTTCGCGAGAGACCTCGCAAAAGCCAGAAAAGAGAGAGAGCAAGTTAGTACGATCAAAGGTTAACGCTCCAGGACCGCCGACACTTTTCTTCATCATGAGAGGGAGGATATCGGACAAAACCAGGACTTATCCAACCTTCTCGCCAACTTTGTGTATACACGGCCAAAAACGTTAACCCTATGCCCAAAGAGAATCTAACTTGGATATTAACCTGGCTGGATAAGACATCTTTTGAACCGATTTCATGGGCATCGGTGGATTTCCTTTCCCTACAAGACCTGCTTCCTCACGGCGTTAGCGACTGCAGACAGAATTCGCGAAATACATGCCCCATAAGCAGACACCAATTGCATGCAAGTTCTGACAAGACGGATCAGTCTTATTCATGACGGCATCCTCTTTCATCGCCGGGAACCGACTCCGTTTCACAGGTAACTAAATTTTTGTCATGAACCCTGCCTCATCTGGACACATCAACTAAAGGGCACATACAGGACCCAGTCCGGGCTTTCAGGCGATACATTAATAAGAACAGAGCTATTGAAGGAGATTCGCCTCTTTCTACTTATCATAAAAGTATAGGAAGATCTATCAGAACAGCCTATCACGTCCTGGAGTAAATGAGTTATTCGCTCAGCGCATAGGGAAATAACCCTTGCTCAATGAACTTATTACGCACTTTGGCGTACGAGGTTCGAGCAGTTTCCACCAACCTAGCCTCAGACCGGAACTGTTAGCTAACCAACATCATTCAGTCTCTGGGATAGAGATCGGCGTCAACATTCTCTAGCTTTCATCTCAAGTCGATTTTGTAGGCCCTATATCAGGAGCTCAATAGGTTACCCTTCCAGATCGATCGACAGCTTCTTTCGACGCGGCTTCACGACTTCCGCTGGATTTGGCGGGGGGGGGGGGAGATTTTTCCCTTTTGAAGCCGCACCCAAACAGATTGAATCTCCTCCAGTCGGGATACCTAGAAGCTGTCTCAAATGCCTTAGTGGACCGGATTTTATTTCCGGGGTAAGGGGATGTACCTCCCTCCACTTCTTACCTATTCTCCTAAGGTAGTATGGTTGGGTAATGTATTCAAAGAGGAAACCAAATATGTTTTTTTCGAGAATACTTACCCAGTCATAATACATGTGCACTCTCCCAGTCTCCCCGCAGTTACATATATATGGAGCGTGCCTACCGCTCTAGTTATAACTGAAATATCCTTTGACATTGACGACACGGCTTATAGGTTAGGGGAGATCACTCTGCCCGACCATCACATCGGTCGGCAGACAACTTTTAGCTCCCATTAGCTAAAAGTAGTATCTGGATTTGCGAGGTAGTGGTAGTTCGCCTAAGAAGGTAATATGATTGGGTAAGTATTTTCCAAAAAAACATATTTTACTAAGAGAAACTGTTTTCCATTAATTAAAACTGTCTGCATAATTTACATAATATCCGAAATATATTTATACAGTATAGCCTTGTAGTATAAGGTATAATCCATTTTTCTTATAATATACAAATTGTATTTATACAGTATAACACCTTTTTCTTATACAAATTGTATGTATACAGTAATGATTACTTTTGCAATGTAACATACGAGTTGTAAATATACAGTAGAGCATATAATTTTAAACATTAGGCAGAGCTCGTTTTCTTCATTTCTACAAACGGGTTGTGCAAGAATACTAAGATATAAATAGCAAAAATCATTCACTTTGAAGAATAGATTAAAAATAACGAAAAAGGGAGATGAAATAAATATATTATTCAATAAAATAAACTTCTTGTGAGCGGATGTGAACCTAGATCATCTGCATTTAACATTATATAGCTACAACCTCTATACTGTCACGGCTAACCGATTGGAGATTTCAAATTTTCACTTAACTAATTTACTATGGAATCTTTCATATCATTTACGGGTATTCGTTAATGATATAAATTAGCTAAAAAATAAATCTATTTTTTTTGTGTGCAAAAATAACGATAATGGTACAAGTAAGTTAAAACACATCAAACAACACGATTAAATGAAACAACAACTTCGTCCCCCCCATCGGAAACAAGAACAGCCTCGTCCTCAATCTGATTAAAATAAGGTCTCCACTGTCCTCCATGAAGATCTGACAGCGACCGCATAATGACCCTGTTCTGGTGACCCTTGTTATTACCATAGTCACTAATTGTATTAGTCAGTCAGATGAAATTGTATATCTTCGTGTTTGGGACTGAGGAGTATGGCTGAAGAGCATCAAACTGTGCCGAACGATTTGATTCACTTTCAAATTTCCGAAAGGTGCATTTCCAGTGGCTAATTCAAAGGTCACCAGAACATGACCCCTTAGCGGTCGCTGTCAGATCTTCTCGTAGGACAGTGGAGATCTGATTTTAATCATATTGGCCTCCTCCTCATCGTCAGAAAGCCCATGGTAAGAACAGCCTCGTCCTCATCGTCAGAAAGCCCATCATATGAACGCCCACGTCCTCATAGTCAGAAATCGCATTATATTAGTCAGAATCGCCTACAAAACAACAAGTACACGAAAATCACTCGCCTTTACTATCTTCTTCGAGAAGCCATATGCTGCACAAATTGAAAGCCACTTTTTTATTTTTTTAATCTTCTCGTTTTTGTTTATATATATATATATATATATATATATATATATATATAGTATATATATATATATATATATATATATATATATATATATATATATATATATATATATATATATAGATAGATAGATATATATATATATATATTAGATTTTTTTCAAAACTGTATTCCATCTACTTCCATCTGCTAATCTTCTGGACTGAGTAGCTGGGGAACAGGAACATTTGCGATTTACTATCCATCTGTTATTCTTGTGAACTGAGTAGCTGGTTAACAGAGATATTTGCTATTGACTACCCATTTGTTATTTTTGTGGATTAAGCAGCTGGGAACAGGGATAGTTACCGCTTACTATCAAGCTGTTATTCTTGTGGATTGAGTAGCTAGGGAACACTTTCTATTTACTATGCATATTTCTTTCACTTTTCTAGTGCATACACACCATGGCATTAATAACTAACAACAGATTTTGTCAAGTACAAAAACTCAGGAAAGTTCCAGAAATATTGTCAATGAATTAACAGATGATGTTATTGGATCCGCCATTTTCACGATAGCTCGTGAGATGGAGGAACAGTATTTAAGAGGGCTGAGCTTATCGTTCGATATCGGAATATTGGATTCGCCGGCTGCGTACGCTCAAATCCAGCGGCTTTAATCAGGAATAATCCAAATGGTCATTTATAAATGCATCCGTAACAAGGAAATTACAGGTTACCAATATAACATTTTCTTGTCATTTATTCGCTTTCTCAAAGACATGGTCTTAACAATTACGTTTTTATGTAAAAATGTCAAAAAACACATTGATAAACTTATTAAAAGCGTTTATTAAGCTATTATAAAACTCAATGATGCAATGTAGCTCTAGAACATAAATTCATGCAATTTTTAACATACAGCCAGCTTAGCGAAAAGTAGGTCCAGGATGACATATAACATCCGGGATGTAAAATTTTGCAGACAGCGCAAACATTTAAATTTGCTGACCTACCAACTCCTTCGATTGGGATCAGTTGTTCTAGCCCGTCTTGCCTTGCTAGCACTAAAAGTAACAAAACTCAACATAGTTCAACTTTGATTTTGTAATTAACTGTACCTATGGTATCAAATACAATATAGACTTTGTATAGTTCTCGCCATTACGTGGGGTTTTTTGTGTCTGGTATTTTTGTTATGCTTTCGTTTGAGTAATTGTTCTTTTCTAGCTTCGATCCCTTGTAAAAGGAATCGGTAGATTTCAAAAGCGCTTGGGCTGGTTTCGCAGTTTTGTTTGTCAGTTTTTCTGTCATATTGATTATTTCCCTGACTAACACGATCTTTTTTGATCCAGTGTATTTAAAAAGACTTATTTACCTTGTGTGTGTGTGTGTGTTTGTGCGTGTGCGTGTGCGCGTGTGTGTGTGTATATATATATATATATATATATATATATATATATATATATATATATATATATATAGAGAGAGAGAGAGAGAGAGAGAGAGAGAGAGAGAGAGAGGTAAACAAAGAATTTTACTTGGATTGGTCGCTCTTCTTACAATAAATTCCATACTTTTAAGACAGATAAACCGTGATCGGGACTCCAAAAATTTGAAACTGACTTTTGAGGTAATCGAATCAGCAGACATCACATGTTTCATTTCTTTCTTTTTTTTCTTCAGATTTTCGTTACTCTGCACAGTTGTTATCTGTGATGCTGGTTGGGGTCATGGTTCTCTACAAGGTAAAGCCTTTTGCAAGTACGATAAGAGACAATCCCCTATTAAAATAAATGTCAGTTTACTGCCACATTTCCTCTTCCAAGGCGATCATGGTAAAATGTATAAGTGATGGCATAAAGCTTGCAGTGGTTTTTCATTTTGATTTAAAATTTTCTCTTGTCCATCCGAATTCTTGTCCAGTTTTATGTCGTACTGAAGCTCCCAGTTAACTTTGATAGTACATTGTTGGCTAATCATGTAAAACTTTCTCGTTGACCTCTTTTCGTTCATTTGTAGCTATAAAGTCGCTTGACAAGCTATTTTTTCAACATTTTGCGGGTAAATATTCATTTTAACTTTAGTTCTTCTGTTGAGCTGATATGGTAACTATATGCTGCCTAAATAGCCTTAACATTTTCTAGATCTTTTGTATTAAGTCATAGAGATGCTAGTAGTTTAACTTTAATAGCACATTGTTAGGAGTCTAGGCTCTTACAAAAGGTAACAGAAAAGAGTGAAGACAACAAGCTTTGTAAAATTTAATAAATAATTATTTCCCTAGAAAACCAAGTGAAAAATGAGAAAAAGAACTTACGATTTAACGAATCAAATCCAAAAAATAATCCAAGAATTAAAAAATAGAAGTCCTAGTATTAAAAAGTCCTGAATGAATCTGAGTTCGAGTCTCGATGAAATCCAACATGGAAGGTGATGACGTCTGTTGTAACCTTCGAAGTGCTGTTGTGTTGACAGTTGTTTCTTGAATCACAGAAAATATTTTTCCAGTTTTGAATTCCGTATAAATTTTAGTGAATGTCTTTGACCAAGAATTTTGTAAGAGTACTTATGTATTTCCAAGGAAAAGAATCACTTGAATTCCATAAAATAAAATTTCAGCTCAGACTGGTCACAACATAATGTAACTTGACATCTCAAGTGTTTTAAGCCCGACTGAACAATCTCTATAAAACACAACAGTTATACACAAGTTTAGGACGCAAAACAGATTCTCGGACGTGGGTCAGCCTTCTAGAAAATTTAGAAGTTTGTAACAATAAACACATATGTCATATCACGTACTCCAGGTATGGCCTTGACTTAACTTAATGGTTCTTACTCTGAGAAAGAATATTTAGAAAAAAAACGTTGTTTACCAAAACTATCACTGGTTCTGAATCTAGGTCAGAAACAAGATACAGTGTTTATATTATATAACAGTCATGTCAAACAGAACTGAACTGAATTTCTGGAAAATGTCAAATCCAGCAAACAAAGTTACCTTACAATATCGTGTAATGGAATAATAAAAAATTAAAACTAACAAACAAATAATTAAATTAAACATACATAACACACGTGTAGTACATTTCTGGTTAATTATCGAAAGCTTCATCGTTTGCCTCTTTTCGTTCAGTTTTAGCAACAAATATTCTGACTAAATAAATGTTCCCTTGACAAGTTATTTATTTCAACATTTTGCTGGTAAATATTCTTTTTAACTTTAATTATTCTGTTCAGCTGATATAGCAACTGTATACTGCTTAGATAGTCATAAAATTTTCAGTGTGTTTTGTATATATTCGCCCCTGAAGGCCTTGTGTTGCCTAAAGTAACACTAGATAGTTACATAATGTACTACCTGTTCTATATACACTCGCCCCTGTCAGTCTTGTTTTGCTAAGAACTAATATGTTTTATAGATCACGTGTTGCATATCAATTAAAGGCCAGTAAATACTAAGAGCAGCAATGAGACTGACATATCAGATAATATTTTGATCTGGAACAAGTATTTTTCGTCTGATAAGGTTTACATTTTGCTTCATATAGATATATTAAGATAAGAATTTAGAAGCATAATAATTACGGAATATATATTCTCTTTTCAGACTACATTTGAAATCATTTATCTTGTTGAGTATATATATAATTCCCTCGATGCCGGATTTATTTCGATACTAGAGTATATTGGCTTTGATGAGGAAGAAGGTGAAAGCACAACGACAACGAACGCCCGATTATATATATATCTACTGTATTATATCATGATTGCATTGAATGGTAAGAGTTATTTGGAAGCACGTTGTTCCTTTTTAAACTGTACTTCAAGATAATAATATTATTATTAGGAACTTTGGTAAAACTTTGGTCACTTCTTGTTATTTTATTCATTCAGGTGTTCGTAATGATATTTAGTGAATTAAAAGAGATCTAAAATTTCATTTTGTATTACTAAAAAGAACTACTTGAAGATAATACTTACAACATTAAAAAAGATTTTAAAAATAGGAAGATCTATCTTAACAATATCTATGTCAAGCAAGATGATTTAAAGGAGTGATCATAGAGAAGAGAATACATAAGTAACAAAAGGACTTTTTCATAAAAGGTGCTATACTCAAGTTACGGTGTTATACTCAACTGACGATAACGTACTCTAATGGCGGTAATATACTCAACAGACAGTAATATACTCAATTGACAGTAGTAAATAAAACTGACGGTATTATACTCAACTTACGGTATTATACTCTACTGACGGTACTATACTCAACTGACGGTATTATACTCAACTGACGGTATTATAATCTTCTTACGGTACTATACTCAACTGACGGTATTATATTCTACTTACGGTATTATACTCAACTGACGGTATTATATTCTACTTACGGTATTATACTAAACTGACGGTATTATATTCAACTGACCGTATTATATTCAACTGATGCTATTATATTCAACTCCCGGTACTATACTCAACTGACGGTATTATACTCAACTTACGGTGCTATACTCTATTGACAATACTGTACTCAAACATTGGTAATATACTCAACTGAAAATCCTATACTCAACTAACGGTATCATGCACATCAGTCGGTAATATTCTAAACTGACAGTAATATACTCAACTGACGGTAACATAAACAAATGACGCTATTATACGAAACTGACAGTAATGTACTCAAATGCCAGTATCATACACATCCGACGGTAATATACTAAAATGACAATAATATAATCAACTGATGGTAATTTATAATATGTGACTAAAAGTGTCAACACCCGTCAGACGTCATAAATTCGTATTGCGGACTGGAATCAAAATGTTTTAATTAGCCTGTTTCTAACTAATTGCAATTGCAATACTTTATCGCATTAAAATATTTACAAACTAAGCACAAATAATAAGAATGATCTAATGCACTTCTAAGCATTATTTTTTCCTAAGACATAGGAGTCCTAAATATTACTAACGATGACATAAAATACACCAGTCACTAGTGAGAGCCATTTATGCATTTGATACCCCTGCCTTATATAAATGTACTTATGCATATATTTACTTTTATTAAAAGGATCTTTTTTGGCATCGGTCAGCCTTGCAGCATTCATCGGCTGTGTCATGATCTTGCACATGTTGTCCTCCTATAGGTAGGTTTAATATTTCATTATATATACAACGGTTTTTGTGTTTTATTTGTTTGTTTTGTCTATGTTTTGTATATGCCTTTGAAAGAGACTCATTAAGAGTCGAAAGCGCTCAGGCTAGTTAGATACTATATTTATATATAATGTTCCAATTATTGTCTCAGATTGTTCGTTAATTATGCAGGTGACAAATGGTTTGTTTGTCAGCTTCGATCTTCTATCAGAGATGTAAAAGCTACACATATTGCTAACAGAACTATGAATAACATTTACCATATGATCTTCCTCCTCCTCCTCCTCTAAACACTGGTCGATTCATACCAAAGACTTAACAAAAAAGGGTACTAGCCGCTGATTCGCTTGGCGCTCAGCATTAGGAGGTTAGTTATGAGGCGCCGTAGCGGACAAAAGCTTGTCCAATCAGAACGTTGCCGTTGAAATTTTAATGTCATATGTCCATAATTCCAACTTCACGTGTTGTATCAAAAATGCTTGTCCTTAAAGTTCCATTTTCTAGGTCGATATTTTAGATTGCGTCGGTTGAATTAAACAGTAATGGCTGAAAGTTATATTTTCTACGTCGAGGTTTTAGATTGTGTCGTTTGAATTACACGGCAGTGGTTGAAATTTCAATGTCATACGTCGAGAATTCCTAATTTACGTATTTGTTCAAAGAGTTTATGTTAAAAGTTCCAATTCATATGTTGAATATTTAGATTTCATCTGTTGAATTACACAGCGCTAGTGGAAAATTCGATGTCCAATGTCGAGTTTTTAGATTGTATCTTCTGAATTACACGGCGATTGTTGAAATTTTTATATCATATGTCGAGAGTTTCAAATTAACATGTTAAATCACTTTGTGCTGAAAGTTACATTTCGTATGTTGAGTTGTTAGATCGTATCTGTTGAATTACACAGCGGTGGTTGTACATTTTATTGTGCTTGTCAGAATTGCTATTTTTATATGGTGAAATGTTGTGTTGGTGTTAAAAGTAACATTACACAATGTCCACTTTAACAATTCAAAATAATATCGAGTATTAAGATACACCATTCGTGTATTCAGTTATGAGGCGCCATTTCATTTCATGCATTTACAGTTTGAGAGTTACCATTCACAGCTCGAGAATTATAATGGATTTCTTCGCTAGAGGTCGCTCTCGTGAACGGACCGCGTTATTTTTGAACAAGGAGGCTGCTTCTCGTTGCTGTGAAATTCAACAGATGAAATCTAAATATTCGCTGTATGAAACGGAACTTTCATCACAAACAGTTATATTCAACGTGTTGTTATGCATTATTAATTTAATTGTTTGTATGTTAGTTTTAATTTTTTTTTATTCCATTACATGCTATTGTAATGTAACATTGTTTACTGGACTTGACCTTGTCCAGAATTGACCTATCGCCACTTGTCAATCATGCTGATCAATTGACCAATCAGCGAGCGTAAATTAGACACACCTCCAGGTATTGCTTACGTCCGCCATTTTCCTCCGACAAGCTGCTTGTGGCAATAATGAATCGATTATGATAAGTAATTACAATTTTTGCAATGATTTGTTGAATTCTCAATCAATAAGGGCGAAACGAAGGCAGTGGGAGCCTAGTAATTCCGACTGTCCATATCCAAATTGTCTAAATGGAGGAATTAGATTTATTCCTTTTGCCGAAACATAGACAAAACTTCGATGGATAAAGATTTTTTTTGTGGTCCCGTGTATGATCAGCTGAATATGGAAACAATTGATGGCAATTACAACATGTTTGTTTGCATAAAATTATGTAGAAAAGCATGTCCCGTCGATGGCTTGAAGGAAAAAAAAAAAAGAATTTAAAAATTTAAAAATATATGTAAAAATAAATGTGTCTAGAATATGGGAGGAGTACCCCCCAACTTTTGGGCTTTGATGTAAATTTTTTTTCTTTTTTTTTTTTTTCTTGTATAGGAAGCACTGAAGCCCAAACTGCATTTATTTTAAAGTTTGAAAATTTACACTTTAATGTTGGTTTGTCCTAAAAACAATAATTTATCGTCTCGATCTTTCAGACAGTTGAGTGACTCTTTACTTTCTCATTGGACTGAAGGAGGGGTGGGGATACAAAATGTAATAATAAAGAAATACAAAAACAATGGTTTCAGATAATTATCTTCCGATATATTAAACATGCATTTACATGCTTATATCAACAGACATCATTGGTCAAAATTCCATCTGACGAACATAGTAGAACTTTAAAATTATTATGTACAACAGTATACTTCTAAACAGTATATATTTACTATTTTGTTATTAATTTTTAATTCATTTACTTCCAAGGCAGCATGAATATAAGCCAGATAAAATTAATAAGGATAAGATTATATACTAAATACATTAGCATCTTCTGGAGCGAATTTCCTTGTACATGAAAAAGTTCTCGAGCAGTTTTAAAATTTAATTTTATTAATTACTGAGAAAACTAAGATTATTACTATACGAACTTGAACTACAAATACAAATATTGTCTACTGCAGCATACTTTATGCAACTTTGAAATTTTACATTTTAAAGAATAATACAAATAATTTTCAATAAACAAATCACTTAAGCTGAAACATATTTCTTTGCCAAATACTGCATGTTTGTCGGAGGTTAGCAGGGCATCATGTCACGTGATTTGATAGGCGGAGAAATCTATCATTTCGCGTAAGGTCAGTTGAGTTCAGTTCTGTTTGAGCTGATTGACTTTTTTATTTTTTTATTTCATTGATGTAAATAACTAATACTAGAAACATTGTATCTTGTTGCTGACCTTGTTCCAAAATCAGTGACAGTTTTGGTAAACAACTTTTTAAAAATCTTTTTTATTTTTCTCAGAGTAAGAATCATTAAGTTGAGTCAAGGTCATACCTTGACTACGTGACCAGTATCATGTGCCAATTGGTAACAAATTTCTATTTTTTCCAGAAGAATGAACTTTTGACCCTCATCCGGGAATCTGTTTTGCGTCTTAATTAGTCGCATAACTGATGTTTTTGATAAAGGTTTGTCAGTTGGGCTTGAAACACTGGACATGTTAAGTTGTATTATGTTGTGACCAGTTTGGGCTGAATTTTTATTTTTTTCAACTTATTGATTTCAAATGATTATTTTCTCTGAAAATACAAAAGTGCTCTGACAAAACTCTTGGATAAAGAGATTCATTGGAATTTATACTGAATTCAAAACTGGAATAATATTTTCTGTGATTCAACAAGAGTGTTGACACATCTGCACTTCGTAGGATATTACAGACGTCATCGCCTTCAATTTCGGATTTCATCGGGACTCGAACTCAATTTCCTTCAGGACTTTTTATTAGTAGGACTTCTATTTTTAATTATTGGATTATTTTTGGATTTAATTCGCAAAACCGGAAGTTCTTTTTCCTCATTTTTCACTTTGTATTTTAGGGAAAGAAATTATTTGTTAAATTTTACAAAGCTTGTTGTCTTCACTCTTTTCTGTTACTTATCTTAAGAGCATAGACTCGCAACAGTTTGAATTATGGATTCTTGACATATGATATTGAAATTTCAACTACCGCTGTGTAATTCAAAATATACACTGTAAAATGTCGACATAGGAAATAGAACTTTAAACCACCACTGAATAATTCAACATATAAAATCTAAATTCTCGATCTAGAAAATGGAATTTTAAGGACATGCAATTTGTTCCAACACGTGATATTGGATTTCTCGACATACGACATAGAAATTTCAACTGCAACTTTCTCATTGGACAAGCTTTTGTCCGCTAAGGCGCCTCATAGTTAGTGCTAGAGCTGGTCGGCCCGGTGTCAGGATAATTGAAATCAAGTTGGTTACTTATTCCTTATTCCCGATTCAATAAGGAATAAGTAACCAGTTACTTATTCCCGATTCAACTATTTTCACATACATTTGAATACTTATTCCTTATTTACACCGAGTTTTCTATTTATTCATTATTCCCAGTCCAGTATGTAATTGGTTACCACTTAGTTAATGCAGATGAAAGCTCTTTAGGGCATGAATTGGTGTAATTCTAACCTGATTGGAGAAATACGAATGATATATAAAGCTGAATATAGACAGATCACGGACTATATGTAGGAATGGTTAAACAAATTGATAGGAATACGTGTTTAGTAATTTGATATAGGATTAATTAGTTGTGTTAGGCATTTGGGCTGTGCCTCGTGATGCATGGCGTTAAGTATTAGTATTCGGGTTCGAAAAGCTTACTAATGACTCAAGTAAAAGGGAAAGCACAAAAATCCATACAAGTGTGAAATTGGAGATTCCTCTTGTGTGGTCGTCATGTCCTTAGAGGAGAATTATGTGGAGTATTTACGAGTTTAAGAAGCCTTCAGTTGACTTTGAATATTGTCTTGAAGTCCTTGGAACTGGGGAACTTAGCATACTTTTAACCGATTTCCAGAAATTGGGGTTACATAAAGGGGAGTGGAGGGCGGGTAAAGCACATGCCGCAAGAAGATTATATCTTACTTACACAGTTTGGTCGTTAAGTATCACCTTTAAAGAGATTTAACAAGGACCCTTCTTGACATGTTATCTGTAGAGGATAGTGTAGTCACGAAAGAAGTCATGAGGAATTTCGTTGAGCCGATTTCGAGAAATCAACTAGATGTCGGAGGTCTCGTACGACACATGCCGTAACAATATTATAACACAGACCCTTCTTAACATTTTATCTCTAGGGGATAGAGGTCTATCCACGAAAAATGTCCTGACAAATTTCGTCAAGAGGAAACAGCGAAATAAGGGACGCCCTATGGGTACCTGGTATTAACGGCCCCCTCCCCCCGAAAAAACCAACAAAAACAAAGACACGCAAATGTTAATAGGTTGTATCGATAGTTTGTACTAATTGAACACCTGCTAAGAGGATTTAAATTTCAACGTCTCTTGCATAGTATCTAACTAGGTACACGTTCTAACAGCAGAAAAAGTTTTTAAAAAAATTCGTCGAGGCGATTTCGAGAAATCTACGGCTAGATGGAGGTCAAGTAAGACACATGCCGTAAGAACATTATATCTTTATACAGTTTTGACAAGGAACCTTCTCTGATATTTTATCTATAGGGGATAGAGTCAACTCTCGAAGGAAGTCCTGACGAATTTCGTCGATAGCAAACCGCGATATAAGGTGCGTCCGATGGGTACCGGGTATGAAAAACAGGCAAGGATTAATAGACTGAATTAAGAGTTTGTACTAATTGAACCTCTAATTAGAGGACTTTGATTTCAACGCCTGTTGGACAGGACCTGGTTTGGCTCCCATGCTTAAAGTAAAAAACAAATTTTAAAAAAAAATACGTCGAGTCGATTTCGAGAAGTCTCGGCCACATAAAGGCGGTCGGGTACAACACATTTCGTATGAAAATTGCATTTTACGTACATATTTGGGCCATTGAGTCCCTTCTTTATAGAGTTTGAGATAGACCCTTATTTGACATTTTATTATTAGGGGGATTGAGTCCATCCACGAAAGAAGTCATGATAAATTTCGTCGAGAGGAAACAGGGAAATAAGGGAGGCCAGATGGGTACCTGGTACAAAAAACACGCAAATGTTAATAGATTGTATCAATAGTTTGTACTAACTGACCCCTTACTTAGAGGATTCTGATTTCAAAGCCTCTCATACAGTATCCAAATAGGGTCCCATTCTAACAGCAAAGAAAAGTTTGAAGAAAATTCGCCGAGCCGATTTCGAGAAATTCGCTGCTCGAAAAAGGCGGTCCAGTACAATATATACCATTGTACAGTTGGGCCATTATGTCCCCTCTTTAGAGTTTTGATATGGACCCTTCTTTAATATTTTATCTCTAGGGGATAGAGTGCATCCACAAATAAAGTCCTAACGAATTTAGTCGCGTGGCAAGAGCGAAATAAGAGGTGTCCGACGGGTACCGGGTGTGAAAAACACTCAAAAATTCATAGATTGTATCAATAGTTTGTACTAATGGAACCTCCACTTAGAGGATTTTGATTTAAACGCCCAAAAGACATTATCTAGCTACGGACCCGTTCTAACAGCAGGAAAATACAGGAAAAAATTGGTCGAGCTAAATTTGAGAAATTCGTGACTAGATAATGGAGATCGAGTACAACACATGCCGTAAAAATTATATCTTAAGTTACATTTGGGATACTACGTCACCTTTACATTGAGTTTTGACAAAGACACTTCTTTGATATTTTATATCTCGGGGATAGATACCACCTACAAAGGAAGTCCTGAAGAATTTCGACGAAAGGAAACAGCGAAATAAGGGGCGCCCTATGGGTACCGGGTATGAAAAGCACGCAAATGTTAATAGATTGTATCACTTGTTTGTACTGATTGTACTCCAACTTAGAAGATTTTGATTTCAACGTTTCTTGGACAGTATCTAAATAGGGACCCGTTTTTACTGTAGGAAAGGTGTAAAGAAACTACTTCCAGCCAATTTCGAGAAATTCGCAATTGGAGAAAAATGGTCGAGTACAATACATGCCGTCAGAAGATGACATCATACCTAATCAGTTGGGCCATTACGTCCCATCTTAAGAGTTTTGACATGGACCAGTCTTTGATGTTTTATCTCTAGGGGATAGATCTATCCACGATGGAGGTCCTGACGAATTTCGTCAAGAGGAAACGACCAAATAACGGGTGTCCGATGGGTATCGGGTATGAAAACCACGCAAATGTTAATAAATTTGTATCACTAGTTTGTACTGACTGTTCTCCAGCTTAGAGGATTTTTATTTCAACGTCTCTCAGACATTATCTATTTAGTATCCCGTTCTAATTTAGAGAAACTAGCGACTAGATAAAGGAAGTCGAGCAGAACACATGCTGTAAGATTATATCTTACGCTCACATTTGGGCCATTACGTAAGCTTTTCACTGACTTTTGATATGGTACCTTCTATTGATATTTTACTTCTAGGGGATAGCGACCACCAATGACGGAAGTCCTGATGTATTTCGTTGAGAGGAAACAGCACAATAAGGGTTCCCTAGATGTCCCGTGTATGAAAGACACGCAAATGTTAATAGATTGTATCACTAGTTTGTACTAAGAGTAATACAACTTAGATACTTTTGATTTCAACGTCTCTTGGTTGGTATTTAAACGGGGACCTGTTCCAACAGTAGAAAAAGTTTGAAGAAAATTCGTCGAGCCGATTTTGAGAAATTTTCGGCTAGATAGGGGAACTTGAGTACAACGCTTGCCGTCAGAAGATGAGATCATACGTACATTGTTGGGTCATTACGTCCCTTCTTAGGAGCTTTGACATGGACCTTTCTTTGATATTTGATCTCTAAAGGATAGAGTCCATCCACGAAGGGAGTCCTGATGAATTCGTCAAGAGATAGGAACGAAATAAGGGGCGAACGGTAAGTACCGGGTATGAAAAACACGCAAATGTTAATAGATTGTATCACTAGCTTGTACTGATTGTGCTCCAACTTGGAGGATTTTGATTTCAACGTCTCTTGGACAGTATTAAATTAGCCACCCGTTCTAAAAGTTAGAAAGTTTTGAAGAAAATTCGTCGAGCCGATTTCGAGAAATTAGCGGCTAGATAAAAGAAGTAGAGCAGAATATATGCCTTAAGATTATAGGCCAGGCTGGTGAATTTAAAAAGTGTAGGGGCAAGGACTTTTGCCCACCAGGATACAGACGCTACAAGGCTCGTCCAAGAAACGCGGAAATCTTGCGACAATACACATTTTAACTGATGATATCTCTTGCCTCATCATCTCGCACTGTTCGTCTCCCTGTGTGTCGATCTTGATCGAGTAACGACGCGCGACCACGACCTTGCCGGCGACACAGTCAGTGACACAGTAGTCGACTCTGCGACCAAGTCAGCGACACAGTCGACAACTCTGCAACTTACTCGGGGACCCAGTCGGCGATTCTGCGACTACGTCTTTAGACCCAGTCGGCGACTCTGCGACCAAGCTGGCGAACCTGTCGGTGACTCTGCGACATAGTCATCGACACAGTCGGCGACTCTGCGACCAAGCTGGCGAACCTGTCGGTGACTCTGCGACATTGTCATCGACACAGTCGGCGACTCTGCGACCCAGTCGACAACTTTGCGACCCAGGCGGCTTCTCTGAGACCCAGTCGGCGACCCGGCGACCACAGGACACCCAGTCGACGACTCTGCGGCTCACGCAGCGACCCAGCCGGCGACTCTGCGACACAGTCAGCAAAATAGTCGATGATTCTGCGACTCACTCGGAGACCCAGTCGGCGACTCAGCGACCCTGTCAGCGACACTGTCGGTGACCCAGCGACCTAGTCGACGACTCCACGAAACAGTCGGCCTCTCGACGAAATCAACGACCCAGTCTGCGACCTTGCGATCCAGTCGACGATCTAGTCGACGATCTAGTCGACGATCCAGCGACTCAGTTGACGACGACGCAGTCGCCGACCACAGGACACCCAGTCGGCGACTCAGTGACCAAGAGACTCAGTCGGCGACAAGATGCCAGAAATAAGGCTGTATCCCGCTGTGGTAGAAATCTGTCGCACTCTGGAGCACCAGTCCTCAGAGAGATTCAGCGGGGTATCACTCCAAATACGAAATTCTATCCTAAAGAACCCGAGATAGCTAGACTCTGAGTAGTGTAGCCGAGAAAGTTCCGTTACAATAATTTGACCCAATTAAAAACCTACTTAGAGGATTTTTATTTCAACGCCTCCTCGGCCATTTCTAGGTAGGTATGTGTTTCAACAGTAGGCAAGGTTTGGAGAAAATTCGATGAGCTGATTTCGAGACATTTGCGTCTATATAAAGGGGGTCGGGTAAAACACATGCTGTAAGAAGATTTTACATTATGTATACAGTTCGGAAATTACCTACCCGCTTTAAAGAGTTTTGACATGGACCCTTCATTGATATTTTATCTCTAGGAGATAGAGTCTACCTACGAAGGAAGTCCTGACGAATTTCGTGGAGACGAAACTGCGAAATAAGGGATGCCTTATGGGGCACCGGCTGTGAAAAACACGCAAATGTTAATCAACTGTACCAATAGTTTGTACTCATGGAACCCTTACTTAGAGGATTTTGATTTCAACGCCTCTTATACAGTTTCGAAAGAAGGCCCCTTTCTAACAGCGGAAAAGTTTAAAGAAAATTCGTCGAGCCGATTTAGAGAAATAAAGGAAGTCGAGCAGAACACATGCCGTAAGATTATATCGTATGTTTACACTTGGGCCGTTAGGTCTATTCTTTACACAGTCTTGACTAAACCACTACTCCAGACCTCAGTAAGGGTGAAAAAATCAACGACAGAGAATTTTGGTCTACTGGCGGTCTCGGTGAAAACAATAAGGTCATTCATGTCTATGGCGTGGTAAAGATTTGTGCAATTCAATGGCTCAACATTTCTCACGTGCCACTACTGGCGAGGTTCGCCAGAGCGCTTAGGAGGGCGTTGTCTGCACCTCTGCGAGAGTCTGAAGCTGTCCACCGGCATGCCCTACATGCCGTGATCCTACCTGTTTCAATTAATAGGTGCGCAGAAACGTCTACATCAGCACACCAGGCTTCAGGTCGTTGTCGAGCCCAATTAGCATCGGAAATCGGCTCGTCAAACACTTTCTGAACAGAGAGTAGTAACCGATGCCGCGGGCAAGGCGGAGGCACGCGACCATCCCCACGAGCCAAAACCATCCAATGGGTCACGGTGTTTTGCGAGTTGCCTATGTTGACAATGCCGATATTTGTATACCTCGCCATGGCAGACGCGTCAGCTCGTCGCGCATGCAGACGCCGGAGAAGTGTTTTCGGGTTGGGCGAGCCGGAACCGTTTAAAGTTGGAGATGGTGCTCGCCGTCGCCCCAGGCCCTGGCCTCCAACGCTGCAGTTGATGGACATTAGGGCCAGCCCAGCTAAGGCACCTAGTGACGGCTTTGAAGGTAGCTAATTGCGCCGTGGTCACCGCCGCCCTGGCAGCAATAGCCAAGGACATGCAACGAGCAAATAGCGGAATCGAAAAAGATACCGATTTCTTTGCTGTTGAAGACGGCACGGTAAATTGCTTTGTAGGCCACCCGTATGCGCATGTCCAGGGTGGCCCTCAGCATTATTGGACGCTAGAGCTGGACCGCAGCCAGTCACCTCGGTCAATCTTCCAGGCTGCGAGTTTCTCCAGTTGATAGAGGGTGAGGACTTCATAATGTCTTTTTGTAGAGCATCACATGCATGTATTTGCAAATGGAGCTTGGAAAACCGTCTTTAGTTCTCCAACGCAAGAGAAGGACTGAAGATGTGATCTCCTTATGTTCTTTGTTGAACATAACATATATTGAGCTCCATATCTCTAGAAATCGGCCCGACAAATTTTCAATAAATCTATCCACTGATGGAAGGGATCCATAGACAGAAATTCTCCGAGAGACGCTGAAATCAAACTTCTCGAAGTACAGTATCTGTAGGTATAAAATATTGATATAATCGATAGCCATTGAATGTGGCTTTTTTATATCCAATACCAAGAAATTAACCCACCCCCACCCTCCACTTCACTGATTGCTCTCACTTCGTCGAGGTTTATTTCGTGGTTTCAGCATATTCCCAGACATAAAAACTCAAGAAGGGCCAATGTAAAACTCTTTATTGGGGCATTAAAGGGTCCATGTGTAAATATACGACTTAATCTGACACCTGCTTCGCAAAGGTTTACTAAAATCTGATTAAGGGCTGTAACTCTTCAATACTGCAGGTATCCATAACGACCTTCCTATTAATCCTATTAATCTCGATTAATGCTGTCAATGCATCTTGTAGGAGTCAAACATTTCCATATGTACAATTTTTCAAAAGAAAGATCGATCACGAGGTCATTTAGGCGAGAACCGTAAGATCGAGATAAGGACAGAAGAGGCAATCTCCTGGTGGTCATTGTTATAACGACCGTGTATTGAGCTCCGGATTTATCGAAATCGGCTCAAAAATTCTCCTTAAATGTTTTCTATAGTTAAAACGGGCCCCTAACTAGATTCTATCCAAGAGACGCCGAAATCAAAATACTCTAAGTATGGGTACAATTAGTACAAAGTATTGCGATAATCTATGCTCAAGGTGTGCTTTTCATATCTAGTACCGAAAAGGAGCCACTTATTTCGCTGATTCCTCTCGAAGAAATTCGTTAGGACATCCTTCTTGGGTAGACTCTATTCCATATATATAAAATGTCAAAAAAGGGCCCATGTCAATGATGCTTAAAGAGGGGACGTAAGGGTCCAACTGTATACGCAAAATATGATATTCTCACGGCATGTGTTGTACCCGGCCACATTTGTTCAGCCGTGAATTTCTCGAAAGCGGCTCGACGAATTATTGTTATGTTTTCATACTGTTTCAACAAATCCCGAACTAGATACAGTCCACGAGGCGTTGAAATCAAAATCCTTTAAGTAGTGGTAAAATTACTACAAATTATTGATATATTAGATGTATATTGAGTGTGTTTTTAAAACCCGGTACTCATAGGAAGCCCCTTAATTCGCTGATTCTTCTCGAAGAAACTCGTGGTGCGTCGACGCTGACCCCTAGAGATAAAATGTCAAAGAAGGGTCCATGTAAAAAATCTATTTTTAAAAAACTCTTCTTACAGCTTGCGTTGTATCCAACCAATGTATCTAGCCGACAATTTCGTAAAATCGGTTCAACAAATATTCTTCAGACTTTTTCTACAGTAGGAACACATTACAAAGCTAGACATTCCCGAAGAGGCGTTAAAATAAAAAGTCTCTAAGTCGGCGTTCAGTTAATAAACATATATTGATACAATTGATGCACATTCTACGTGTTTCTCGTCCTTCCACCCGCAGGGTGACCGTATTTTGCTGATTCCACTTCACGAAATACATTAGAACTTCCATCGCAGGTAGACTCCATCCCTTAGAGATAAATATCAAATAAGGATCCACGTCAAAACTATGTCAATAGGGAACGTAATGACTCAACTGCATACATAATATATAATTTCCAACGGCATGTGTTCTAACCAAAACCATTTATCTACCCGACAAATTCTCATCAAACTTTTCCAACTGTTGAACCTGATCCAAAACTAAACAGTCTCCAAGAGGCGATCAAATCAAAGTCTTCTAAGTCATTGTCCATTTAGTTTAAGTTATAGCTCAATTCGATCCACATTTTGTGTGTTTTTCCATAGCCGGTACCCCCTAAGGCGCCCCTTATTTCGCTGTTTCATCTGCACGAAATTCGGCAGGACTTCCTTCGTAGGTGGACTCAATCTGCTTGAAATAAAATATCAATGAAGAGTTCATGTATAAAAAGTGGACGTGATGGCCCAAATGCTAACGTATAAATGCTAATATAATCTTACGGCATGTGTTCTGCTCGACTTGCTTTATTTAGTCACGAGTTTCTCGAAATCAGCTCGACGAATCTTCTTGAAACTTTTTCTGCTGTTAGAAAGGGGCCTTATGTCGAAACTTTATAAAGAGGCATTGGAATCAAAATTCTCTAAGTAAGGGTTCCATGAGTACAAACTATTGATACAATTGATTAACATCTGCGTGTTTTTAATAGCCGGTACCCCTAAGGCGCCCCTAATTTCGCTGTTTACGCTAGAAGGTCACAAGTAGATGGTTTCTTCTTATTACATTTGCATAAGGTACCGGTAGTATTTCACGCCTTGAAAATATACACGTACTCGGAACTATTTTACCTGCGCTACCTCGGGCCAGTCAAATCATTCTTTAAAGCCTCATTTCGCCTGTAACCTTGTATCGTATCTACCATCATAGGAACAATACAAGCCGTCTCCAGACAACGGAACCGTCCCTTCTCATTACTCTGTTGTACAATTTACCAGTTACCCATCACTAATACTGCACATCTCTCTCTGTCTCTGTCTCTCTGTCTCTGTCAATCGGGAATAAGGAATAAGTAACCAACTTGACGTCAATGTCAGGATAATGTGATTGTGTGGGACATCATGCTACATGTCTGTTGCATGATACGCCAGTGCTATACATCAGCATAAACTGTCACACAGCAGACGTCGTAGCGATATGACTGAAAAATTGTTAAAGCTAAGTCAAAAATCCAAAACACACACACACTCCTCCAAACACCAGTTAAGTATATTTTTAAAACATTAACACACACACACACACACACACACACACACACACATGGCGTGATTTCATTGCAATAATATGAAAGGAATACAATGCATCAACACATTTTATTTCAGAACTAATCTCCAGAACCTGTATAAGGGTGACACATCTCATATCCCTCCAAGAACCAGCCAGTCAAACCCCAGCATGCTGGTAAGTAAATGACCATGAACTTCTAAGTCATTTAGCCATTCTATGGAAAGCTTTAATAAATGTAAATGTAAGATAATTAAATTAAATTAATTTTCTTTATACTAATAATCAGATAATATAAATCAGATTGATAGCACAACACAAGACATTTAAGTGTACACAACAAATGTATCAAGTTGTGTGTGTACCTTGAACCTATTAGTACTTGACATACTACGTTTTAGAAGAACAAAACAAACTTAAAACAAAATCCATAAATGTAATGTCAAAGGAAAGTACATGACAGCTGAACTTTATTCCATGATGAAAGTCGAAGAGCTTAGAAAGCATGTGTACAGTATTGTAATAAACCTAGGGTATGTGATATTTGTATTTATGTACAGTATTGTAATAAACCTAGGATATGTGATATTTGTATTTATGTCTCCGTTTATAGCTTTGTTAGATTTAATGATCAGTTGTTGATTATGGAGGGTCAATGTTGAGAACATGTTTCTCAACTTGAGTAATTAGCTAATTTCTAATAGTTGACGTGATAATGTGCAGTATTCATGAGACTTTATGACGTCATAATGTACAGTATTCATGAGACTTTATGACAGCTTGTATTAGTTTCGTAAAATGGAGCCTTGCAAATTTCCTGAGATAGGGAATTCTATTGATATCTTCAGGTATACGTGTTTAATAATTTGTCATGTGAATGACTTTTTGCATTAGGTGTTTGGGTCGCGTTTTGTACTGCATGGCGTAAAGAGCTAATATATCGCTCGTAAATGCTTACTAATAAGTCATGCAAATGTGAAACAAGAGAAAACCATGCAAGTATGGAATTAGAGTTTCCTTATGTTTGGTCATTAAGTTATTGGAGGCAAAAATTAGTTGTAGTATTCGCGCGCTTGGGAACCTTTCAGATGACAATGACTGTTGTCTTCATGTCCTTGTAAATAGTGGAAATTAATTGGCCTCCAGCCTGTCTCACGCCGGTATTTGACTCGCTCAGTAATGAGGCCGCTTTTCCAGTAACAGTATTATCTCTATAATCCCATATGCTTGTAAATCAGTTGAATTGATTAGGTAATCATTAGTTTGTTTATACTTTAGACAAATAGCTTGTGTATTCAGAGTTTTCTTATTTTGACATGAAAATGAATCCTCTTTTTATCTAACATTACAGATTAAGTGCAGGTTAAGGTCAAAATAAATTTTCTGTTTGTGATTTATTTTTCTGTGTAAATAATTTATTACAGTTAGTAATAATTAGCAAGCGGTAAGGAAAACACACTACCTTTTGTTAATCAGATGCATAATGCAGTGGAATCACGGGGGGGGGGGCGGACTGCACCGGGTGACAGTGACACCATCAGAGGGGGTGACACCAAAATGGCTGTCTATACAATTTTTGAATTTTTGTGCAGGAAGGAGGTCCATGGAGGTGACACCATGAGTTACCGAACATAAATGTCTATAAAATTGTTGAATTTTTGTGCAGGAAGGGGGTCCATGGGGGTGACACAATGAGTTACCGCACTGGGGGACACCAACCCTAGTGACACCACTGGCATAATGTATGTCACAATGATCATAAACTTTACCAATAGCGACACAAAATGGTATTTAGATATAAAACATGATGACCTTTTCAATCTTGCGTATTATAGGTTGGAAGCATGAAGTATGCAGGGTATCAAGTTGGATACATAGCATGGGGTACGTCAAATGTAACTTAATAGGCTAGTAATTTTGGTTATTTTTAATTAAATTTTGTAATAGTATTTCAGGTCATTGCAATAAGTTTAAGTTTTATTAAACCACCGTAAAAACCCTAAATTGATTTGAACTCTTTTTTTTCAACTGAAATATCGAAATATATTTGCTTATCAACGAATAAGCATCTCTCTCTCTCTCTCTCTCTCTCTCTCTCTCTCTCTCTCTCTCTCTCTTATTAACGTGGAGCTCTATTCTATACTCCAGCCTAGCTAGGACTTGTCTATCAGATAGCTGCTTTATTATTTATCTTTGTATGTTTTTATCTCTGTATGTTTTAACACAAGTTTGGGAATTCCACCATCATTTGATTGAAAAGGAATTTTCCCAAGCCGTCCTCTCTAATGATAGGTTCTTGCGTTTTAAAATGGTCAATAAAATGTTTAAAAATATATTGATATGAAATAAATTATATAAACAATGTTTTACATAGAAATTCGTCAGAGGAGTTTCTGAAAAAAGTATCCATATGTTTTGATTATATTACAGGTTTCTTCATTCAGTTCTTGGTGTATTTACTGATATCCGTTGTACTTGCGGTGATCATTACTTTCATCAAGGCTGGCTTTTACAAATGGCTCGTGGACAGACTCATGCAGGCATGGTAAATAAATAATAAAATCATACAATGCAATGAGTTGCATCTTAGTTTAGTAAGATTGTATTAATCTAGCTCAGAGAGAGAGAGAGAGAGAGAGAGAGAGAGAGGCGGCATGGTGGGGCGGGTTAGGGGGGAGTGCAGTATATGTTCATGAAATCTTTCATTGTACCAGAACCACGAAAATAGTTAGCATATATTGCCATTCATGGCTAATATGTCTCGTTCTTATCACGATTCTTACAAAATATTGTATTTACGCACCCCTTCCTCCAGAAATAAGCTTTAGACTGAATTACAGAATATTAAGTACTTGTGTTACCTTGCCCCATTTTCTGTGTCTCGTTAGCATAGCTTTCAAACTTGTCGATTTGCCAAAACAATGCTTTGCAAAAAACTTGTTGAGGCTTCCCAGTGTAATGTGGCAGTTCAGCTCAAATATATTTTATTTCAGTATATTTTGTAGTGGGCCTGAGCTAGTAAGTTCTCACAACTTAGAAGACGCCCCATCCCTACACAAATTGTACATAATATCCATGCACAGCTGCAAACGAATATTAGAATATAATATTATTGAAAGAAAATATATATATATATATATATATATATATATATATATATATATATATATATATATATATATATATATAAGTATATATATATATATGCTATATATATGGAGAGGGAGAGAGAAGGAGTTTGATCGTGGCATGTGCAAATATAGTCCGTTTAACTGTCCGTTCTAGAGAGATGGAAGGGCATTGAATGATTTAAGCAAAGAAAATACAATGCCCTTTGCTCTGAACAGTTGGATAAAACGATATATATATATATATATATATATATATATATATATATATATATATATATATATATATATATATATATGTGTGTGTGTGTGTGTGTGTGTGTGTGTGTGTGTGTGTGTGTGTGTGTGTACGCTGTATTATTGATATACCACGAGATGTATAATTTTTTTATTAAAAGGAAAGGAGGCTTGCCGAATTTCCTTTTCATGAAAAATGTATACAGTGAGTGGTATATCAGAAATACAGCATACATACTATACATATATTTTATTTAGATCACATACAAATACACATACTTGCGTTTCCAAAGCAGTTAAGATTGACGACAAGCAACTGTGTATTGACGGAACGAATAAACTCTGCACATCCCTGCCAAATGTGTCCACTACCAAATATTGTTCTTTACCTTTTGCAGCTAATCAAAATCTTATTGTAAATTGATAAGTTGTTTCTATTTTCATTCATTTGATTAAATAAAAATATAAGACACACTTATAATTTAGGCATGAAAGACGGTTTAAATGAAGAAAGTTGAGTACTACATACACGGGGTTAGGCTAGCTACTTGAACACACTGCCAAAGACGTTGCCTCTTTCCTCAAAGTGGAATCTATCATGTGTACTAACATGGCTGAACAAGGCACCATTTGAATCGCTCTCAAGAACTTCTCATATAAGACCCGCTTCCTCATTTCTTTTCGATCGGCAAGCAGAATCAGCGAGATACGTGTTCTATCAGTGGAAGCGAACTACATGCAGTTCTGGCAAGATGGGTCAGTATCGCTGATGACAGCTTCTGCTTTTGTTGCCAAGAACAGTCTCCCGGTCAAGGGGAATCATGCTTTTATAATGAATTCCTGTCTACTCTGGACACTTCATCTCAAGGTAGTATACAGGACCCAGTGCGAGCTCTGAAGTGCTAATTAAGAAGGACTTAGACGTTGCGCAGAGGGAGATCACACGCAACAAATTACATTCCCGGGTCGTTTGACAGCCTCATAAGGACGCGGCTTCGCAAATTCAGCTGGATTTGCAGGAGGGAAATATATTCCCTTTTGATTCCGCTCCCCAAGATATGGAGTCTTTTCTCCAGTCCTTTTATCTAGAAGCTGTCTCACCTACCTTAGAAGACCGCAGATGGTCTCTCCAGGTTAAGGAGATATATCTCCCTCTATCGCTTACCTATTCTCCTAACTGTCACCTAGGTGGGAAGATAAGTTTTAACCTTTTAACCGACAAGGTTTGGCCAGGGAGGGCTGGATTTGCGAGGTAGAAGTAGTTCTCAGGTAGTAGTAAAGAAAACATTTTACTCAAAAAAATTGCTTTAAGGAGTTCTTTTCTGGTGAATTTGTATTTAATGATTTACATACATTGATCATTTTAGGCAGATACGAACATGTTGTCCGTATGTTGTACCCAATAGCCGAAGGCAGTTAAAGCAAGTACAAAGTGTTCAAGACTGCCAATGAAAGATGAAATCTATTTTATAAATTTAGTTCAGGAAAGGGGGTTCTGATTTACGCGTACCGAATAGTGGTTTTATTTCAAAAGGGTTGTATCAGCCTACTAGCCGTTGTTTGAGCAGCTACTGGTGGTTAATCTGTATTTAGAATATACTCTATTTTAGATGATTATACTCTATTTTAGATGATTCTTAGATACATGGTATAATGAGCTATCGTCTTCAGGGAGTTTTCTCGTGCTTAAAAGATCATCACTTAGATTGTTGATGCAGACAATAAATAGTCGCAGGCCTAATACAGATCCTTGCATGAGTCTTGTAGTATATAATGTACCGAGTAGTAGATTCGACTGTATTTTCAAAATGGTTTGAGCTCTGCTAGTTAAATAGTCAGAGACTAATCAACGGAAGTGATACCGATGCAGTATCTTTTTAATTTATGTATTAGTTCCTTGTGCCACCCATGGTCAAAATGTTTTAGAAATATAACAAAAGGACACACAAGTGTTCCATTTTTTGTCAAAGGGAAGTGCATATATTATGATACTAGTATAAGGCTATGAGCTGGAAAGCCTTTGAGGTTTGCAAAGATTATTTCAGTGTAAGTCATTGTATACATATTTAACAATTCTTTCTAACACGTTGCCACGAAATATTACTAATGAGTTAGGTCTGTAATTCGAAGAATCACTTGAACTACCTTTTCTGTACACATGCAATCCTTTTGCTTTTGTCCATAAGGTCAGATATGATTTTGTTATCTAAGGATATGTTGAAAAGGACATAGAGTGGAGTGACCTCAGATAGGGCGGTTTCTTTGAGCACTGGTGGCTTATTTTATCTAGTTCACTAGCTTCGTTTCTAGGCATTATATGAATTCCATACATTACTTCCTATTCAGCGATTACAAAATTAGTCCATTTTTCATGTGCTCTAGGTTGTATGTCTGGTTCACTTATATTAGTACCATCAACATCTGCTCATTTTTTGCCTAAGGAATTTAAGCAGTCCGCTTTTTCAACACGAGAAAAGGCATTAAAATTAGAGGCATCTACACTGGTAGATACAAGTGGCTGATTCGTTGCTGTGATGTTACTTTTTAAACACTGCCGATTACGTTTCCAACAACCTCTCGAGTCTGCGCAAACATTGTCAGTGTTCTCATTTATCTAGCTAGTGTTGACGCTGTTGATTATTGACTTCATTTCGCAATTAAAAATGTTTTGGTGTTATGGTTTAATAGAATCAACCATACGCATCGGTGTAGGAGAGGAGCATTCCGCCCGAGTGTCAGAAATGTAATATAGATACGGGGCTGTCTCGAGCTTGTGACAAATAATTTGATCCAGAGGGTGAAAGTTTCTTTTCCTACACTGAAAAACGATGAATTCTTCCGGCTGGCTAGACAATATGATCTTTCCGAGGTGAACGCTTCTTTAACGAAGCAAGAAATAAAAATGTTTTGGTTTAGCATTTGGTAGAAAAGAAGGTTTTGGATAAAACTGCTTTGGGTTTGATTAGTAATTCCCCATCTAGTTCTAAGTTGCAAGTTATGGAAGAACGAAATGGAGTTGAGAAAGATTGAGCATCAGAAAGAGGAAAGAGACAAAGACAAATGTAGTTACTGAAAGAAGAGAAACAAATGCAATTGGAGAAAGGGGAAAGACACAGAGAGAGAGAAAGTGCAGCTACAGAAAGAAGATAGAGAATTGTATTTAGAAAAAGAGGAGACAGAAAGACAATTGCAATTGCAGAAAAAGGAAAGAGATGAAAAGAGAAGATAGGCTAATGCAAAAAAAAAAAAAAAAAGAAAAAAAAAAGAAAAGGAATAAAGAAAATTTCAGTTTAGATTAAAAGAATTTGAGCTGGTAAGTGGAAACATTCCCCCACCTTGCACACAAGTTCTGGTTTTGATGTTACTAAAATATTAGGTTATTACCCCCTTTTAATGAAGAAGTGGATAAATATTTTCATTTTGAAAAAAAAAGTTGCTGAAAATTTCAAATGGGCAAGAGAGCATCGGACTCTGTTATTACAAAGTGCACTTATTGGCAAAGCTCGTGACATCTATACTTCTCTGTCACCAGAGCAAAATGTTGATTATGATCTGATGAATGTATCTTGCAGGGCTATGAGCTGGTACCTGAGGCATATAAACAAAGGCTAAGGAATTAAAAAAAACAACAAGAAACTGGACAAACGAATTTGTAAGATAAAAAGAACAATTATTTGATAGGTGGTGCTTAGCCAAGATAGTTGCTAAAGACTTTGACAACTTTAGACAACTCGTATTAATTGAAGAGTTCAAGAACTGCGCCCAAAGTGACGTTAAAACCTACCTTAATGAGCACAATGTCGAAACTTTAGAAACGCTGCTCGTACAGCTGACGATTATTCCTTAAAACACAAATTTTCTTTAGTCAGGAAGTCGTCCACTCAGTAGTCATCTGGTCAAAAGCTATTTCAGTAACACGAGCACCTCCAAATCTCAATCTGGCACAACTTTTAATGAATTAAGTTTCTGATAAGATTGATCAGAAATCCTTATCTCTTCCTATGTGTACCTATTGCAAAAAGAAAGGGCACATTATTTCTGATTGCTACAAATTGAAAAATAAGCAACAGAATCAAGACAGACCTATTCCAAAAGCTCTTATTTCTAAGAGGTCAAGGTCACGGTCATGAATTGATAGCAATACATTTGTTGTGTGAAACAAACACCAGTATGATATTGTTCTGGAGAATTTTGAACCATGCATGTCGAGTGGTCTTATATAACTTATTAGTGATTTTGTCTTTCCTATCCCTATTAAAATTTTAAGGGACACAGAAGCTTCTCACGGTCTTTCATTATTAGGTACATTGCCTTTTTCTGAGAAGTCTTCTTCTAATGAAATCGTTTTCATTCATGGGGTAAGAGTGCGGTTTAGTTACTGTTCAACTTCATTGTGTAAATTTCCCATCACACTTAGTCTCGTGACCCGTGACAGTCGGAATAGTGACGTCTTTATCCATCGAGGGTATTCATTTAATACTAGGCAGTGACTTAACTGGAGATACGGGCATCGTGAATCTATTTGTAATTGAAACGCTTTGTTTGGATCAGAAAGTCGATCCTATTGAAAGTTAAATCCCTGATTTATACCCAGCTCATGCATTTACTAGAGCTATGCCAAAGAAAGATTTTGATGTTGATCAGAAAATTACTCCTTGAGCTGACACATTTATTGGTCAGATTTTTTATGAGGTCACTTTTGCTCCTCGTTTGGATCAATCAAAAGGTGCTGATCACAGTGATCCTCTTATAACTACTCATTCTCTTTATTCTAATCATGGTGACAAGCGACACTCACTTGTCGTCGAATAGGAAAAAGATCATGAGATTTCCTGTTTCTTTCAGAGGGCTGTTAGCGCAACTGAATTCACAGAAGTAACTAATTGTTATTTTGTTAAAAATGGGGTCCCTATGAGAAAACGGAGACCACCCGCTGGTGACGAGTGGTCAGTGACCTATGAAATTATTACCCCTAAGTCGTATAGGCAGGGAATTTTTAGTCTAGTCCATGAAACACCTTTGGCAAGTCATTTAGGCGTCAATAAGACTGATCATAAGATCTTGAATCATTTTAATGGCCAAATATTAAAAATCATGTTTATAAATACTGTACATTATACTTGCTGGAAGACAATTTCCAAACAAATTGATTGGCGTTCATCATGTATTCTTGTACCAAAACCAGATGATGCTTTCAGCATGTGCAGTGACTTTAGAACAGTGAATATTTTTACCAAATCAGATTCTTTTACACTGCCAAGAATGAATGACTGCATTAATAAAATTGGAAATGGCAAATATGTCATCAAATTGGATATTTTGAAAGGATTCTGGCAAATTCTACTGATGGAAAGGGCAAAGAAATTTCAGTTTTCGTAATTCCAGATGGACTTTATCAATATAAAGTGATGCCGTTTGGAATGAATGGTTCGCCTCGTACTATTCAACATTTAATGAACATGATTAAATCTGGTCTTGATAATTGTGATACTCACATTGATGATGTCATCATCTACAATGATACCTGGAAAGATCACTTGGAAACGATTCGGAAACTTTTTGATAGATTCACTGGTGCAAATTTGACAATTTATCCAAACGTGAGTTTTACAGCGCTTGTGTTACATTTCTAGGGCATATCGTGAGACATGGACAGATTATTCAGAAAGTTATTCATCAGGGCTTGTGTTAGTAATTCTAGGATTATTTGGGATTTAATTCGCAATACCGTAAGTTCTTTTCCTTAACATTTTTTAACGTTCACCTGTCCAGATTGTTTAGCCATACCGTACCAGAATTATCCATTGTTCTCACATTTACAGTCCGAAATGGAATGCTCATTATATAATTTGATATAAATAGAAGTCATATTTCCACGTCTATGCCCATGACCCTACAGTTCTCTAAATTGGTCGGTCGATACCTGAAATTCAAGCATTCAATTTTTAAAAGGTCGGAAACATAATGGAAGTGCAGCCGTATAAGGTTAAAAGTGGCTGTATGATCACTTATTCTTTCCGCAACTGAACTAGCTCTAGTTCGATAAAACAGTCCCTAAACCTATACTGAGACTGACGAAGTTTTGGGAGATAATCTGGCCTGTTCTATAAAATGTGAAATTTCATTAAGATACCTTTGTCTACACACATCAATGTACATTTTAGACGTCTCTGGATACGGTGAGTAATAAAGAAGATCCATGGCACATATATGATAGGAAAAATAACTTGCACATGGATATTCTAATAATTTTTGGCACTGATGGCATAATAATTTTTGATAAAATCCCAGAATAGTGGGTATGCTGGTATATTATTATATGCAGACAGGATAGTGGGTATATTGGTATATTATAATAAGCCGACAGGATAGTGGGTATGCTGGTATGTTATAATAAGCCGACAGGATAGTGGTTATGCTGGTATGTTATAATAAGCCGACAGGATAGTGGGTATGCTGGTATGTTATAATATGCAGACAGGATAGTGGGTATGTTTTATATATTATAATAAGCCGTCAGGATAGTGATTATGCTGGTATATTATAATATGCAGACATGATAGTGGGTATGCTGGTATGGTATAATATGCAGACAGGATAGTGGGTATGCCGGTATGGTATAATAAGTCGACAGGATAGTGGGTATGCTGGTATGGTATAACTTGCAGACAGGATAGTGGGCATGCTGGTATATTATAATAAGCCGACAGAATAATGGGTATGCTGGTATATAATAATATGCAGACAGGATAGTGGGTATGCTGGTATATTATAATATACATAGTGGGTATGCTGGTATATTATAATATACATCAGTGGCGTAGCGAGGGTACTTAGCGCCCGGGGACAAAACATAAACTTGCCCCCCCCCCCTCCCCCGGTACTTAGCGCCCGAGGACAAAACATAAACTTGGCGCCCCCTTCAAGTGCATCTGAGATAACGAATAGTTGTATTTTCCTCATTTTTGCGCCTCTGGCACATAGCGCCCGGGGACAACTGTCCCCCCCCCCGCCCTCCCCAAGCTACGCCACTGATATACATAGTGGGTATGATGGTATATTATAATAAGCCGACAGAATAATGGGTATACTGGTATATAATAGTATGCAGACAGGATAGTGGGTATGCTGGTATATTATAATATACATAGTGGGTATGCTGGTATATTATAATATACATAGTGGATATGCTGGTATATTATAATATACATAGTGGATATGCTGGTATATTATAATATACATAGTGGGTATGATGGTATATTATAATATACATAGTGGGTATGATGGTATATTATAATATACATAGTGGATATGATGGTATATTATAATATACATAGTGGATATGCTGGTATATTATAATATACATAGTGGATATGATGGTATATTATAATATACATAGTGGATATGCTGGTATATTATAATATGCAGACAGCAGGAAATGATGGTGAGTATGAGTTCAGATTTAACAGCAGTTTTGCCAAATACAACAGAGATATATGAACAAAACATCTTTTGATCTAGCATCCTTTTTCTGAGTATAATTCTAGCTTTATAAAGGAAAGTCTGATGTGCATTCTATGTAACACAAATGGAATGGTAATTATAATGGCGAGAGCTGTAGTAATGTGGAGATCAGACTTTTCTTCTTACACTGACACCGTTGTACATAACATGGAATTAAACAAAATACTGCCTGCTAGTCAAATTATACGGTCAAAATGAGTAAAAGAAAATAAGGTCCAGGACATAGATGAGAATTAGGAAAAAATAAAACAACCGAATCATCTTATGGGGGATAGTATGTAGATATAAGTTCTTTTCAACAGCAAATAAAATCTGCAGCATTTATGAGCGGAATGTAAAATTAATAGATATTTCCGTGAACATTGAAAAAAGTCAGTAAAAAGGTTAAGAATCTCTAATTTAGGATATATTTTCTTTTGTATCATGGGCAAGGTATTAGAACATGGATGGATTGTCTTTCCACACCACGAACAAGGTTAGTAGATCATTTAAATACGTATACGATTAATTCATGCGCACCTCCTACGATAGTACAATGTTAGGTTCTCCGTAGCACAGACGGAGTTAGATCAGTTACACACCAACAATTAATTCTTGCGCACCTCTCGATAGTACAGTATAATGTTCTGCATGTAACATAAATAACAGAAACTGAGAGAAAACTTAACGATAATTGTTGAAAATGCTAAAACTAAAAGAATAAAAATTAAATTATAGGACATTGAGTTTAGGAAGGATATGTGGTTAGGGCGAAATTACCAAAGTAATAGAAACCAAACACATAAGACACAAAATTTACTGTGTACTACCTTTGTTGTTTTTAGGGTTGGGTTAAATAGAGCTAGACAGCATTAGTTCTTTACTTGTTATTGGTTTAAAATTTATATTAGCAACCGTGTCTGCAAGTATCCGTTTCAGAACCCTGAGATGAGTGGAGGTAGTTGTGGAGTATCGTCGAGGGCTGACTTCATGTCTCTCTCCATCTGAAGTTTCTTTATAAAATACGTGTCATCATTCATTCAGAATTAATTAATACGTCATTTATTTACGCCTCTTGTTTTTGTTTTTTTCAGGCCAGTACTACTGACAGCTTTCCTAATTAACTTTCTGCAGCAGATGCTGGCCAAGTTTGTTTTTCTACAGGAAAATGGAAATGCTCTACGGTTAAATAACAGGTTTGAGTCGTAATGTTACAACTTGCAAAAATCGATTATACAATGCATAAATGATATGGCCGCTAATGGATTTTGTAATCAGATTTTCAAACTTAATAATTTAATGAATCTTGTCAAATATGAAGGTACATTCTTAAATGCCTCATGATAAAGAGAGGTAGCTTTGATATGTATTTCATGCTAACGATAAAGTATCTTCGATCTGTATTTCATACTAATGATAAAGTATCTTCGATCTGTATTTCATACTAATGATAAAGTATCTTCGATCTGTATTTCATACTAATGATAAAGTATCTTCGATATGTATTTCATACTAATGATAAAGTATCTTCGAGCTGAATTTCATACTAATGATAAAGCATCTTCGACCTGTATTTCATACTAATGATAAAGTATCTTCGATCTGTATTTCATACTAATGATAAAGTATCTTCGAGCTGAATTTCATACTAATGATAAAGCATCTTCGACCTGTATTTCATACTAATGATAAAGTATCTTCGACCTGTATTTCATACTAACGATAAAGTATCTTCGAGCTGTATTTCAGACTGATTTAGATGAGTAAATAAATTGCTTGTTGTAATTAAGCATTAGAATCTTGTAATTTTCCACACTGTCTAAATGTCTAGGATCTCATTTAGTTGTATGTTTGACGATCATAGATTGATGCTGTTTTGCAGAAGTCTAATTTGATTGGATCACTATATAAATCCCATCTTTTTCTAACCCACAACCTGAATAGGTCATTAAGACATAAGACTAAGTATGTATTTTTTCTTTCCAGACGTCTGCTGTTCACCTTCACGTACTTTCTGTTCTTCTACAATATATTTATCGGGTTGGTTTCCTGTCTGATGAGAATTATCAAGTCCATGATAATAGGGCCCATTTTCATATCCCGACTTGACGAAAGCGTACTTCCCCAACGGTTCCAGTCGCTTGACCCAGGTTTGAGATTTTTTAAAAAATCACTTGCATCGTAAAACAAACATATTGAGGGTGATAGATATTTCCTGATTGATTGAAACAAACGCAATGAACGTGAAAAATCTGAAATGGTACCTTTATTTATGCAGAAGTTTGCTCTTAGCATGTAAACTACGTGTGTTCACCGTAAATTTCCTTTCTATGACTGATTAAAAGCATTTATGATAAGATGTTGGGTTGTCTGATCTTTTTTGAGAAATAGACTGGTACAAAGTTACTAAAAGAAATTGTTAAAATCAATTGCATTGTGTCCATCTGAGAGCATTAGTATTTTGGGGCATATTAGTCCTAATCCAAATCTACATATTCATCAATCTAATTACGGCATATTTATTTCAACGTAAAATATAATGACTTCGTGTACAGCTTGTTTCTGTGCAAAATGATTCAAGCACAGGAGCGTTGACTTATTTCAGCATTACGACAGTAAACTCTTTAGTTTTTTGTAAGAAGAAATTACTTATTCAAAACTGCCTTGCCTATAAGTGGCAGGAGAAATATCAAAGTGAAACGTAATAACCAAGATTATCAAAAGCAATTAAGCAAGAGCACGTGTCTGAACTAATTTTTTTTCGTTCCTGTTTGCAGGGTTTATAGAATAGAACCATCCCGGGATGGTCAAGCCATGTTTAAGTTGATATGTATTAACACTATTTCAGGATTTTGACATTTTTACTATTATATTGACATTCTGGAAAATAGCTTTATTTCACGTTCCAATATTTTTTTCAGGTTTTAATGCTTATGTGGGTTTCATGCACATCGAGATGGCACACACCCACCCCGTCGTGATAGTTTTTCTCAGACTTCTGGCCCTTGATGTCGGGATTCGGAACGAAAGCAAGCGGCCTTCGAAAGGATCCGATATCGAGTCATTTGGTAAATGATATACAGACGTATTTTGAAATAAAAATATATGATGCCTTTACTACGGACACGGAGGGGAAGCCGAACAGGGCTCGGCTGGACAGAAATTGAACCTACAACTCATAGTCCAAGAGTAGCGGGTTCGATACAAGCTCAGGCCTGCCCTGGGTGCTGCTTCCGTGTGTACTTTGGGATGGACATTTAATTATCATTTCCTGGACATGATATGGCCAGTAATGTGTTAAAAGTGGCTTTGAAACAAAACAACAAAGCAAACATAAATTATGTCATCTGTCTACTAGCATCTGCCGATCCACCTATATGTCCGTCTATAAGACTGTATGTGTCTGTCGATCTATCTGTGTGTCAGTCAAACAATCTATCCATTTATCTAGCTATTTTTAATGAGGCACAGCTCTACTACTAATGCTATATACTTTCCCAAGGGTATTGATTAATAATTTTTTCTCTGCTAAATATTTTATAGTCTCTCTTAAGGATCTGCGAGAGCTCAATTGGTGGAGCGTGGAACTCATATTCCAGTGTTCGTTGGTTCGATACCTGCCTTTGCCTGCCGGGTTTGGTTGCCTCAGCGAGTTCTTGACAAAGGCACATAGTTCCCATTTTTTATATGATTTAGCCAGTAATGCGTTTAAAGTGCCATTAAAACCAAGAAACCGACTTGACCGTTGGCTCAAACCAAAACATGAATCGGTTGTTGACCATGAGCTTGACAGAGTCAATTGATATTTATTTTTTTAAGTACCAAATTTGATTCCGTTTGAAGTAACATTGAGATAATTGTCACTTTGCCCGCGCTTCATTAAGAAATAGTTGGTATGTCAAATATCCACACACACACACACACACACACACACACACACACACACACACACACGCCACCAAATTGAGTGCAAAACATCCGGAATGTTTCCGCAGTAAGTTTTCTTTACAGTCAGATGGTTAAAATTATGCCACACAAACGCTTAAAGCACTGGAGCTTCCCACAGCCCCCTGGCCTACTTGCCCACCTCTCCCCGTGCTTTTACGCCCCACTTGAAACGATATTTCTGGATGCACGACTGGTGATGCTTCATCTCTGGCAATGTCCCAACAGAACTGTGTTCAAGAATTTACAAAGAAGTGAGAAATGAAATCAGTGGTTACTGAATTTACTCACTCATATGTTATGTATATTTAATTTGCAGTGTTTGTTAGTTTTTTATTCATAATATGGGGTGGGTTATGTAAAATTATATCTTGTTGCTGACCTTGTCCAAAATCAAGTTCATTGTTTACCTGACCAAACTCAATGATATTTATAATTCTATATTCAATTAATACATTAGCTAATATTTTCTCTGTGTGCGTGGGTTTAATATTAAGATCATTATCAATAGAAGTAAACATATATATATATA